>JABUQX010023416.1:15000-17500 GCA_015478945.1 Trachelipus rathkii
TTTCCTCACTTCTCCGCCTATCTCTCAGGGTAACTCCTTCAATCAATCTCAGCACCCTCAATCAATCACAGCACCCTCATCTCCGCCGCCTCCACTCTTCTCATTTGTGTTGTGTTCTGTGCCCAGCATTTCGATCCGTACACTAGTAATGGTCTCAGTATTGTTTTGTATATCACCATTTTCACTTCTTTTGGTATAGCTGTTTCTTTCATTACTGGGTATAATGCTCCTACGTTCTGAGAGAACTTCTTTATCCTCTCGCCTATTTCCTCTCCCTGACCTCCTTTCCTCTCCATCATCACTTCCAAGTATTTGAATTTATCCACCTGCTGTAGTCCTCTTCCTTCTATATTGATGTTCAATTCTGTTCTTTCTCTAGCTATTCTCATTACCTCTGTCTTCTCCGTATTCATCTTCATACCGATTTCTCCCATTTGGACATTCCATCTGTTCAACATTTCCTGCAGATCCGCCCCCTCGCCTGCTATCAATGCTGCATCATCTGCGTATAGTAGTGTGTGCTCATTGTCCACCTGTCTACATATTCTCTTCAGTCCGTAATCCATGTATAATATGAATAGCAGGGGCGAGAGCACGCTGCCCTGTCTCACTCCTGAACTCACCTCAAACCATCCTTCCTCTCTTACTTCTCCCCTTATCTTATTTCTTGTACCGCAGTATGTACTTTTTATTGCTCTTTTTAATTTTTGTGGTACTTCATACTCTTGTTCGTCCAATGCTCGCCATAGCTTTTCTCTATCAATCCTATCAAAGGCTTTTTCAAAGTCTACAAACGCCACATCTGCTCCTTTATTCCATTCTATTGTTTTTTCTATCATCATTTTCATGTAGAAGATTGGTTCCATTGTACTTTTTCCCGCTCTGAAGCCATATTGCCAACTTCCCAGTTTATCTTCAACTTTGATTCTCAGTCTCCTTTCCAATATTCTCTCGTATATTTTGCTTGCAACATTCAGCAAAGCTATCCCTCTGTAGTTGTTACAAATTCTTTTATCTCCTTTCTTATATATAGGGCAAACCACCGCTCTGCTCCATTCGTCAGGTATTCTCTCTTTGTCCCATATCTCATTCAGTAGTTCTAGTAGCCATACTTCCACTCCTTCTCCAGTCTTGTATAATTCAGCACTCAATCCATCGGTTCCTGGGCTTTTTCCATTCCTTAGCGTTTTTATTGCCTCTCTTATTTCCTCCAGCAATATCCCCTCCGTCCTTTCTCCTTCCTCCACCACCTCCCGTTCCCTCTCCATCTGCACTCCCTCCTCAACCTCAAATCTCAACAATTCCTCAAAGTATTCTCTCCATCTTTCCAACACCTCCTCCTCCCCTACCAACGTTTCTCCCTCCTTATTCATTATGACGTGCGTTTCTGGTTCTTATATATATATATATATTATAATAAATATATATTATATATATATATATATATATATATATATATATTATATATAATAATATATATATTTTATATATATATTATTATATATATATATATATATGATATATATATATTGGAGTTACCATTATCATGGGGCCCGATGTTGTCTCCTTACATACAAGAGGTGCAACTGATCAATGACAGATTGATAGTATGTACACTGAAGCCGGGAAACAAAACGTATAAAATCTTTCAGGTGTACACTCAGCAGCAGGGATGCACAAATGATGGAAGATTTTAATGCAAGATAAGAGAGAGATAAGGACTGGGGTTTCTTTGGACGCAGATCATCGGATGATAGTGGCTAATGTTAAAGTGAAAAACTTCAGAAAACAACCTGTGTATAAGAAGATCATAAAGATAAAGAGTCTAAAAGGTCAATAAACAAGAACAGAATACGAAAGAAGGATAAAGGAAAAGTGGGTGGATGGGGGGAGAGTGGAAAGGAGGAGTGGTCAAAGGTTGAGGAGGGTCTGAAGGAGGTGGAGGTGCTGGGGAAGAGTGTATGGGAGGAGGAAAGAAAAGACATACACCGTGGTGGACGGAGGGGGTAAGGGAAGCGATTAAACAAAAAAAGATGAGAAGATGACTAAGGAGAAGGACACCGGAAACGAGAGAGGAGTATGTAATCGCAAGAAATGAAGCAAAAACAATAAAAAGAAGAGTGGAAAAAGAGTTGGGGGAGCTGGGGGAGAGGTTGGAGGAAGATCAAAGAGGAAATAAATCTTTGTTGTATGGCCTAGCAAGATCATACAGGAAGGATAAAAAGAAGTTAAATAACAAAAAATGCGGAGGGAGAGGTGATGGTGACGGCGGAGGAAATAAATGAGAGATGGACTGGATATTTTGAGTCTTTGTTGAACGTGGAGAGGGAGGATAGAGTGCTGGAGGAGGAGGATGGTTTGCGGATGCAGGAGATGGAGGGGGATGAGGAGTTTACGGAGCAAGAGTTCGAGGAGGCTGTTGCGAGGATGAAAAACGGGAAGGCGCCTGGTGAGGATGGTGTGGGTATAGAGCTGGTGAAGGAGGCGGGGGCTCAAACAA
>JABUQX010023416.1:20000-33567 GCA_015478945.1 Trachelipus rathkii
AACAGGTCCTATATATATATATATATATATATATATATATATATATATATATATATATATATATATATATATACATATATATATATATATATATATATATATATACGTACACAGTATATATATTTAACATATCTATTATATATATATATATATATATATATCTCGGATGGGGTTATACCCATCTGGAACCCTTTGGGGCTTACAGTTCGTCGTAGAGAACAGAGAACCATAAATTCTTATTGTACATACTGTAGCCGTTAACCTAGGGTTAGATATATTACAACACTTAACAAATTTTAACTCTGGTTCAGATCGCGGCTCCGACTTCGGCTTCAGTTCGATTCCAAATTCTTTCCCGGTATCCGAACATATATCGTACTTAACGTTATCTTTAACAACAATAAAAAAAAAACATTAAAATACTTTCTCTTTTATCTAGGCCATCCGAAGGTCAAGATTCCGTGTTCTTAAAACGCGTGAACTTGCTACTCTAAATACCTCAAACGAGGGATAATTTGAGTCCGAGCCCCAAATTTGGGTTTGTAGCCTCAAATTTTGGGTTGTACGACGCAAAATCGCACTAAATGGATGAAAATGTACCCTTTGACCAGAGGGATGGTCTCAATCGACTAAAAAGTGTCAAATCAATCATTCAGCAACTTTCTCCATTGGCGAATTTTATATCCGGAAACGCATTCCTTACTACTTCTATCCACAAGGACAATAAAAAAAAATAATTGCCAAGTACTTTCGTGTATCTTAACACATCCTCAAGGCAAAAATAAGAAAATTCGAAACTGCAGAAGGTTGTAAGTGGGAAGGTTGCAGATTCATGGAGTTTTGTAGAGAATAGGAGCAGCAAGATTAAGATCTCGAAGGACTGTCATCCTGTGCTCTGCAGTAACAGGTTTGGCTGTCTTTCGGATGGGGAGGGATCTTAGAGGATCACTTGTAATGCCGAGTTTTACAAGTTGAAGATAGAGGCGTTACTAATTGGAGATTCCATTTTTTTAAGAAGGAAAGTGTGGTGTGTAATAAAGGAGAGCCAGTAGTAGGAGGCTGATTTCGGAGCACGAAAGTGACCGCGACCTTTTTGACCTTTTTTTGACCGCGACCTTTTTTGAGCTCGAATTTTTACCTGACCTTGACCTTTTTGGGCCTTGACCTTTTTGGGCCTTTACCTTTTTTGAGAACCCGGATTTTTTGAGAACCCGGATTTTTTGAGAACCCGGATTTTTTGAGAACCCAAATTTTTTGAGAACCAAAATTTTTTGAGAACCCAAATTTTTTTGAGAACCCAAATTTTTTGAGAACCCTAATTTTTTGCAACCCTTCGAAGAAGGGTTGCGCCAAACGGTTGCGTCAGCAACCGTTGTACGTGCACCACCCCCCCAATTTTTGAGAACCCAAATTTTTTGAGAACCCAAATTTTTGAGAACCCTAATTTTTTGAGAACCCTAATTTTTTGAGAACCCTAATTTTTTGAGAACCCTATTTTTTGAGAACCCTAAATTTTTTGAGAACCCAAATTTTTCGGACAACCCTTTGGTCTTCCTATGGGTCAATTTTGGCCGCACGGTAAAATATCCTTCGTCCTTCCTTTAGGGCTTAGCCCTTTTTTGATGTGCCTTAAACCTTGTTTGACAAAATTGATATTCGGCTGACCTTGCCAAGATATCCATTGGGTCAATTTTGGCGCACCGCTAATTTTTTTTGGTCACTCGTGGTCCACCCGTCAGCATCAATTTCGTCCCTAACTTGAACGTATGTATCTAGTGGCATGTTCTATT
The DNA here is from genome assembly GCA_015478945.1 of Trachelipus rathkii. Lineage (NCBI taxonomy): Eukaryota > Metazoa > Arthropoda > Malacostraca > Isopoda > Trachelipodidae > Trachelipus > Trachelipus rathkii. The sequence goes on from JABUQX010023416.1 coordinate 21,791, forward strand.
AGTGTTCTATGATTATTCTATGAGTATTCTATGAGTGCTCAGGTGAGGTGCCAAGTGAGTGCCCACGAGTCCAACGAGTGCCAATGTACCCAAGTGAGGTGCCAATAGTGCCAAGTGAGTGCCACATAGTGCCAAGTGAGTGCCACATAGTGCCAACTGAGTGCCACCTTTTTTCAAGCCTTTTTCTAGCCTCCCCTGAGCCCGAATAGCCCTAATATGGGTGTCTACCCCTAGGTTATAAGGTATGAGGATTCGATTGGTGTATATTACAAGTTGCTAGGATGCTTCCTACTATGAGTTAGTCTTTTTCTATCACTTATAGCCTATATATATATATATATATATATATATATATATATATATATATATATATATATATATATATATATATATATATATATATATATATATATTACTTGCACACACACCTACACACATACACTATGACACTTATACACACATTCACTATGACACTTATACACACTATGACACTTATAAGCACTTACACTCTCCATAGACACTTACATTAAACCCTATACACTTACACTCACACTCACCACAGACACTTTCACTTACATACATACACACTATGACACTTATAGGCGCTTACACTAGCCATAGACACTTACACTAGCCCATATACACTTACACTCCCACACTCGATATTTTGATGCCTCAACTTTGATGCCTCAACTTTGATGCCTCAACTTTGATGCCTCAGCATTGATGCCTCAGCATTGATGCCTCAACTTTGATGGATTGATGCCGCAGCATTGATGCATTTTCTAACCTTTTCTTTCTAGCCTTTTCTACCCTACATCAATAGAACAGAGCTAATATTGATGTCTTCCCCTAAGTCATAAAATCGGAAGCACCAGGGGCGGCAGCATGCGCTTTCCGCACAAAGTCAGACGAACACCGCACCCCCGCCCGCCGCGTCCTCGCACCCCGCGCCCCCGCCCGCCGCGTGCGCCCGCAGGCGCAATATTTCCGCGTTCCCGCCCGCCGCGTGCGCCCGCAGGCGCAATATTTCCGCGTTCCCGCCCGCCGCGTGCGCCCGCAGGCGCAATATTCCCGCGCGACTGAAAAATATATATATATACTATAAGTCATTCATTTTTATTTCATACTTAAACATTTCAAAGAATTTCTTTTCAAATATACTATGAGTCATTCATTTTTATTTCATACTTAAACATTTTTATTAAAAACATTTTCGCGAACCTAAAACTGTAACTCATTACAGACCTATTATTTAACACATATATTTATTAACATTATTTTTTACTTAATACTTTTTACTTAATACTTTTTAATTTATAAATTTTTAAAAATTGTATGTAAGAAGAAAAAATCCAGAGTGTCTGATATATAATCATTTTATTTTACTACAATTGTACGAAATTTTATTAAAAACATTAACATTACATACCTTAAAGCAGTAAATCAGTAAATCAATAGAGGTGTTACCTAACAACAAAGGGATTAGTATGCTTTTGTTTTACTGTTTTACTGCTTTAACTCATATGTTTTACTGCTTTAACTCACATATTTAACTGCTTTAACTTCACATAATTTATTAACAATTTACATCCTTAAAGCAGTAAATCAATAAATCAATAGATGTGTTACCTAACACCTAGGGGGATTAGTATGCGTTTGTTTTACTGCTTTACTGCTTTAACTCATGTTTTACTGCTTTAACTCACGTTTTACTGCTTTAACATCACATCATTACAATAACCTTAAAGCAGTAAATCATTAAATCATATAGAGGTGTTACCTAACACTAAAGGGATTAGGAATGCTTTTGTTTTACTGCTTTACCTGCTTTAACTTTCTGCTTTAACTGCTTTAACTTTCTGCTTTACTGCTATTAACTTTCTGCTTTAGGCTGCTTTAACTCACATAACATTACATACCCTTAAAGCAGTAAATCAGTAAATCAAATAGCCCTGTTGCCTAACACCTAAGGGATTAGTATGCTTTTGTTTTACTGGGATTTACTGCTTTAACTTTCTGCTTTTTCTGCTTTAACTTTTCTTGCTTTACTGCTTTAACTTTCTGCTTTACTGCTTTAACTTTCTGCTTTACTGTTTTAACTCATATGTTTTACTGCTTTAACTCATATATTTATTAACATTACATACCTTAAAGCAGTAAATCAGTAAATCAATAGAGGTGTGACCTATCACCAAGGGGGGATTAGTATGCTTTTGTTTTACTGCTTTACTGCTTTAACTCATGTTTTACTGCTTTAACTCATGTTTTACTGCTTTAACTCATATGTTTTACTGCTTTAACTCATATATTTATTAACATTATGTTTTTTATTTTGTTTTAATACTTTTTATTTATTTTATTTATTTTATTATTATTTTTATTTATTTTTATTATTTTTATTATTTTATTTTTATTTTTATTATTATACTTAGTGTTATTTACTTCATGCCTATTGTTATTATTATTTAGAACACACATACACACACACACACACACACACACACTTACACTTATACACACATTCACTATGACACTTATACACACATTCACTATGACACTTACATTTACCCATATACACTTACATTTACACTTATCCACACGCGGCCACACTTACACTTATACACACATTCACTATAACACTTACATTTATCCATAGACACTTACATTTACAGTTACACACACACATACACACACACACACACTCACACACAGATTTACTTACACTCACACACAGATTTACTTACACACGCAGAATTTACTTAGCACTCACGAACAGATTTACTTAAACACTCAACAACAGTTTACTACACTCACACACAGATTTACTTACACACACAGATTTACTTACACGCACACAGATTTACTTACACACACAGATTTACTTACACACACAGATTTACTTACACAACACAGATTTACTTAACACTCAAAACACAGCAGATTTTACTTCGCACACACACAACACACCACACGCACACTCACTTACACATATAACGTATAATTTATTAAAACATTTTATGTTTTAATTAAACACGTACATTTATATTACTCATTCAAATATAACTAAAATTATTTCAAAGTTTCTTAAAACTTCTATAATAAATCATCATTATCTTTGAAGCAAAGAATTTAATTATTAAACTGTTAAATACTTTTTTGTTTATAAATTTTATAAACTATCAAGTTTTAAAAATAACTTTACTAAAAATTTTAATGAAAATTTTATAAAAAAACATATAATTTTAAACGTAACTTAAAGCAATAAAACAGTAAATCAGTAAGGTCAGCACCTAGCACCCCCTCTACCCCAAGCTATGCCACGTTTTGTTCTATTTGACTTACTGCTTTACATCATCTTTAGCCTTGTAATATAAAAAATAACAAAATAAGTTCTTCTCTGCTAACATAACATGTATTTTATTAAAATCTTTCTAAGTTCTTATTTAAAAATAACAATTATTCACTTACATTTATATTATTCGCTCGATGTTAACTAAAAATATTTCAAAGTTTTTTTAAATAATTCGGATTTTCTTTATTATTATTATTATTATCTATGTACATTGACAATCCACCACGAAGAAAACACCAACAACCCGCCACTCCTTACAGAATACGAAACTGAACCTGCTCATCGGTAAAATGTGTTGAATAACTACTTTAGGTCTAAATTTGGATAATCCTTTTGTAGCCCGGGGCGATTTAGGCCTAATCCAAGTCAAAATATATTTCAAACTGACCTTTTTCTGTAAAATGTGGTGCAATAACTAAGTTAGGCCTAAATTTAGGCCTAAATTTAGGATAAGCCTTTTTGTATCCCATGCTGATTTAAGCCTAATACCAGGTCAAAAGGTATTCCAGTATAGACAAGAATCATTGTTATTATTATTATTTTTATAAATATATTTCAAACTGAAACATGATGGATCGGTAAGATCCTTTAAGCAGGTAAGAAGGAAATGTTTTCCTTACTTGTGATTGGTCGGTAGTAATCCTTATCTCTATATGACCTCGTATGTGATTGGTCGAGAATTATTTTATCGTCTTTTGAAAATTAACTTTGTTCCTTAAACTTGTATTTGAGCAGGTGTGTTTATTATCTTTTAACCCAACTCATTTTAAAATCATAGTCATTTTAGCTGTTAAGCGGTGCACAAGTTATCTGATTTGTATAAAAGTGGGTTTTATTTTTACTAAGTGTATATCATATTTATAATAAATACTTACATTGAGGAATAATTATTAATTTCACTAGAATAGATAATAATTAATTCACTAGATTTATAGTAGATCACGTGAAGCAAAACGCAAGAGCGCCCGCAAGCGCGACCCGGTGCGGAACCGACGCATGAACCCGCCGGCGTAATATTACTACGCGGTCGCGAAAATATGGAGCGTTGTATTTCAAAGTGGTAGGGCATACATCCTAAAGGATGATATCTTTTGGACACCGGCCCATTCAGTATGTATAATATTAGTTTGTGTACTGTATCAAGGTATATTTACGAACCTTATAACATGTGTTCAAGCACATTAGTTTATTTAAAGTCCTGGTATATCAGTGTTTATTACAAACCAAGGGAGGTATTCTCGATGGTTACCGAAGGCATACAACATCTGATATAGAAGAGGTTATGAACTTACATACTTCGAAGTAATTTTGAAGTATAATGATATGATACCAATACTGGAAATCCATAAAGAGAAATTACGGTTTGTACAATGAGTGGAAGTTTATCATGCATGTATATTTAACTAAGATTGTAATATAGTAATAATATTTTAGATTAAACAACTTTTTTCATAACTTATACATAGAGAAGATTAAAACCGTAAAGACATACCTTGAAAAGGGAGGGTATGGACAACTTCTATACATTAACTCTACGTCGTATATAGGTGTAGCTTTAAGGCATATAAAACTTGCTTTACATTCCTTAAAGTAATAAGATCTTAAAGGCATACCACAGAGAGGAACATGGCCTACGTCACATCCGGACTATTTGTTCTATTTCCCTCAAGGAATTATAACTTTAGGATAAATAAAACAAACTGCTTTTCTACAAAACAAAAACTCATTTTAAAATCATAGTCCTTTTAGCTGTTTCTATAAATAAAATTAAAAATGTTCAAGTAAGAAATAAAATGAACGATTCATAATATAGGAAACGGTATATTTGAAAATACAAAAATGATGTAATGAAAGTTTACAACGGCGTATCATAAAGAAAATATTTTCGCGACCGCGTAGTAATATTACGCCGGCGGGTTCATGCGTCGGTTCCGCACCGGGTCGCGCTTGCGGGCGCTCTTGCGTTTTGCTTCACGTGATCTACTATAAATCTAGTGAATTAATTATTATCTATTCTAGTGAAATTAATAATTATTCCTCAATGTAAGTATTTATTATAAATATGATATACACTTAGTAAAAATAAAACACTTTTAATACAAATCAGATAACTTGTGCACCGCTTAACAGCTAAAATGACTATGATTTTAAAATGAGTTGGGTCTAAAAGATAAATAAAAACCACACCTGCTCAAAATACAAGTTTAAAGAACAAAGTTAATTTTAAAAAGAGGAAAAAAAAATTCTCGAACGCAATCACAATACGAAGGTCAATATAGGAGTAAGGATTAACTCCGACCAATTCACAAGTAAGAAAACATTTTCCTTCTTACCTTGCTTAAAGGAATCTTACCGATCATCATGTTTCAGTTTTGAAAATTATTTTAATAAAATATAATAATACAGATTCTTGTCTAATACTGGAATTACCTTTTGACCTGGTATTAGGCTTAAATCAGGCATGGGATACAAAAAGGCTTATCCTAATTTAGGCCTAAATTTAGGCCTACCGTAGTTATTGCACCACATTTACAGAAAAAGGTCAGTTTGAAATATATTTTGACCTGGAATTAGGCCTAAATCGCCCGGGGCGAACAAAAAGGATTATCCTAAATTTAGACTAAGTATGTTATTTCAACACAATTTTACCGGAAGAGTCAGTTTTTCGTACTGTAAGGAGTGGCGGGTTGTTGTGTTTTCTGCGTGGTGGATTGTCATGTAGCATAGATAATATAATAATAATAAAGAAAATCCGAAATTTATTTAAAAAAACTTTGAAATATTTTTAGTTAACATCGAGTGAATAATATAAATGTAAGTGAATAATTGTTATTTTTAAAATAAGAAATTAGAAAGATTTATTAAAATACATGTTTATGTTAGGGCAGAGAAGAGGCTTTATTTTGTCATTTTTAATACTTTATTACAACTGGGCTAAAGATGATGTAAAGCAGTAAGTCAATAGAACAAAACGTGGCATAGCTTGGTGTAGAGGGGTGCTAGGGGCTGACCTTACTGATTTACTGATTTATTGCTTTAAGGTACGTAAAATATATGTTTTTAATAAAATTTCATAAAATTTTAGTAAAAGTTATTTTAAAACTTGATAGTTATAAAATTTATAAACAAAAAGTATTAACAGTTAATAATAAATTCTTTGTTCAAAGATAATGATTGATTTATTATAGAAGTTTTAAGAAACTTTGAAATAATTTTAGTTATATTTGAATGAGTAATATAAATGTACGTGTTTAATTAAAACATAAAATGTTTTAATAAATTATACGTTATATGTGTAAGTGAGTGTGCGTGTGTGTGGGTGTGTAAGTGAGTGTGCGTGTGTGTGTGACTGTAAGTAAATCTGTGTGTGTAAGTAAATCTGTGTGTGTAAGTAAATCTGTGTGTGTGTAAGTAAATCTGTGTGTGTAAGTAAATCTGTGTGTGTAAGTAAATCTGTGTGTGAGTGTAAGTAAATCTGTGTGAGTGTAAGTAAATCTGTGTGAGTGTAAGTAAATCTGTGTGTGAGTGTAAGTAAATCTGTGTGTGAGTGTAAGTAAATCTGTGTGTGAGTGTGTGTGTGTGTGTGTGTGTGTGTAAGTGTAAATGTAAGTGTCTATGGGTAAATGTAAGTGTCATAGTGAATGTGTGTATAAGTGTCATAGTGAATGTGTGTATAAGTGTAAGTGTAAGTGTCTATGGGTAAATGTAAGTGTCATAGTGAATGTGTGTATAAGTGTCATAGTGAATGTGTGTATAAGTGTAATGTGTGTGTGTGTGTGTGTGTGTGTGTGTATGTGTGTTCTAAATAATAATAACAATAGGCATGAAGTAAATAACACTAAGTATAATAATAAAAATAAAATAAAATAATAAATAATAAAAATAAATAAAATAATAAAAATAAATAAAAAGTATTAAAACAAAATAAAAAACATAATGTTAATAAATATATGAGTTAAAGCAGTAAAACATATGAGTTAAAGCAGTAAAACATGAGTTAAAGCAGTAAAACATGAGTTAAAGCAGTAAAGCAGTAAAACAAAAGCATACTAATCCCCCTTGGTGTTAGGTCACACATCTATTGATTTACTGATTTACTGTTTTAAGGTATGTAATGTTAATAAATATATGAGTTAAAGCAGTAAAACATATGAGTTAAAGCAGTAAAGCAGAAAGTTAAAGCAGTAAAGCAGAAAGTTAAAGCAGTAAAGCAGAAAGTTAAAGCAGTAAAGCAGAAAGTTAAAGCAGTAAAGCAGTAAAACAAAAGCATACTAATCCTTAAGGTGTTAGGTAACACCTCTATTGATTTACTGATTTAACTGGCTTTAAGGTATTTGTAATGTAATTGTTGAGTTAAAGCAGTAAAGCAGAAAGTTAAAGCAGTAAAGCAGAAAGTTAAAGCAGTAAAGCAGAAAGTTAAAGCAGTAAAGCAGTAAAACAAAAGCATACTAATCCCTTAAGTGTTAGGTAACACCTCTATTGATTTACTGATTTACTGCTTTAAGGTATGTAATGTATGTGAGTTAAGGCAGTAAAGCAGTGAGTTAAAGCAGTAAAAGGCAAAGAAAGTTAAAGGCATAAAAGCAGTAAAAACAAAAGGCATACAATCCCTAAGGTGTTAAGATAACACATCTATTGATTACTGATTTACTGCTTTAAGGTATGTAATGTTTAAATATGTGAGTTAAAGCAGTAAAACATATGAAGTTAAAAGCAGTAAAACATGAGTTAAAGCAGTAAAACCAGTAAAACAAAAGCATACTAATCCCTTAGGTGTTAGGTAACACCTCTATTGATTTACTGATTTACTGCTTTAAGGTATGTAATGTTAATGTTTTTAATAAAATTTCGTACAATTGTAGTAAAATAAAATGATTATATATCAGACACTCTGGATTTTTTCTTCTTACATACAATTTTTAAAAATTTATAAAATAAAAAGTATTAAGTAAAAAGTATTAAGTAAAAAATAATGTTAATAAATATATGTGTTAAATAATAGGTCTGTAATGAGTTACAGTTTTAGGTTCGCGAAAATGTTTTTAATAAAAATGTTTAAGTATGAAATAAAAATGAATGACTCATAGTATATTTGAAAAGGGAAATTCTTTGAAATGTTTAAGTATGAAATAAAAAATGAATGACTTATAGTATAATATATAATTTTTCATTCGCGCGGGGATATTGCGCCTGCGGGCGGCACGCTGGGGGGGGGGGGAACGCCGGAAAATATTGCGCGGGGGGCGCACGCGGCGGGCGGGGGCGGGGGCGCGGGGGTGCGAGGACGCGGCGGGCGGGGGTGCGGTGTTCGTCTGACTTTGTGCGGAAGGCGCATGCTGCGCCCTGGTGTTCCGATTATGACTTAGGGGAAGACATCAATATTAGCTCTGTTCTTGATGTTAGGGTAGAAAAGGCTAGAAAAGGTTAGAAATGCATCAAATGCTGCGGCAATCCAATCCATCAAAAGTTGAAGGCATCAAGCTGAGGCAATCAATGCTGAGGCATCAAAGTTGAGGCATCAAAGTTGAGGCATCAAAGTTGAGGCATCAAAATATCGAGTGTGGGAGTGTAAGTGTATATGGGCTAGTGTAAGTGTCTATGGCTAGTGTAAGCGCCTATAAGTGTCATAGTGTGTATGTATGTAAGTGAAAGTGTCTGTGGTGAGTGTGAGTGTAAGTGTATAGGGTTTAATGTAAGTGTCTATGGAAAGTGTAAGTGCTTATAAGTGTCATAGTGTGTATAAGTGTCATAGTGAATGTGGGTATAAGTGATGTCATAGTGAATGTGTGTAGGTGTGTGTGTAATAGATATATATATATATATATATATATATATATATATATATATAATATATATATAATACATATATATATATATAGTATATATATATATATATATATTATATATATATATAAGGCTAATAACGTGATTAGAAATACTAAAACTCTAGTAGGAAGGCATTCTAGCAAGCTTGTATATACACCAATCGAATCCCTCCATACCTTATAACCTAGGGGTAGACACCCATATTAGGGCTATTCGGGGCTCAGGGGAGGCTAGAAAAGGCTTGAAAAAAGTGGCACTCAGTTGGCACTATGTGGCACTCACTTGGCACTATGTGGCACTCAACTTGGCACTCATTGGCACTCACTGGCTACTCATTGGCACTCGTTGGAGAACTCCGCTTGGCCTCACCTGGCCTCATAGAATACTCATTAGAATAATATAGAACACTATAGAACAGCACTAGATACATACGTTCAAGTTAGGGACGAAATATGTGAGCGGGTGGACCAGAGTGACCACAAAAAATTAGCGTGGGCCAAAATTGACCCTGGTATCTGGCAAGGTCAAGGCCGAAATATCATGGTCAAACAAGGTTAAGACATCAGAAAAAACGGGCTAAGTCCCTAAAGGAAGGACGAAGAATTACCGTGGGCGCCAAAATTGACACTGGAAGACCAAAGGGTTGGTCGAAAATTAGGGTTCTCAAAAAATTTTGGTTGCTTCTCAAAAAATAGGGGTCTCAAAAAATAGGGTTCTCAAAAAATTAGGGTTCTCAAAAAATTAGGGTTCTCAAAAATTTGGGTTCTCAAAAAATTTGGGTTCTCAAAAATTGGGGGGTGGTGCACGTACAACGGTTGCTACGCAACCGTTCAGCGCAACCCTTCTTCGAAGGGTTGCAAAAAATTAGGGTTCTCAAAAAATTTGGGTTCTCAAAAAAATTTGGGTTCTCAAAAAATTTGGGTTCTCAAAAAATTTGGGTTCTCAAAAAATCCGGGTTCTCAAAAAATCCGGGTTCTCAAAAAATCCGGGTTCTCAAAAAATTCGGGTTCCAAAAAAGGTCAAGGCCCAAAAAGGTCAAGGCCCAAAAAGGTCAAGGTCAGGTAAAAATTCGAGCTCAAAAAAGGTCGCGGTCAAAAAATGGTCAAAAAGGTCGCGGTCACTTTCGTGCTCCGAAATCAGCCTCCTACTACTAGAGCCTACTCCAGAATAAGAAGAATGTGGATACGAGAGCAGGAGGAGTGAACCATTGGATAGTGGACCGAATGCCAAGGAATGCACCCTAACATTCCATATATACTTCCACTGAAAGTAATAAATAAAAACAATTTATTTTTACATTATATATATATATATTATATATATATATATATATATATATATATATATATATATATATTATATATATATATATTATCTATATATATATATATATATATATATATATATATATATATATATATATTATATATATCATATATATATATATATAGGGTGGTTAAATTTTAAGGGCCGATTTGGAGGATATTATCTTTGTACCATTACAAGCATTTTGTCTTAAATAAAGTTACCTGTAAAGTTCTTCATTTAGTAGGTAAATGAGTTAGAAAGGTGCAAGGGGTATGATGTGAATATTGGTGTTTATGTTCCGTAGATGTGGTTGTCTACGGAAACTCTGCAACGTAAAGTAGTAACCTATAGAACAGGGTATTGCTGTCTCTAATATTGGACACTGCTATAGGTTGCTTGATAGGTACCACCTTATTATAGAGATAGGATAAATAATACTAGGAATATTGTTGGATAGTATTAGAGCAGTAATTTACTCGGAAAACGGATACAAGCAAATAATAATAAATAATATAAATAAATAATGCGAATCATAATAATACTCCTAATATTACTAATAACAATATTAATGCCTTAATAACTAATTATTTGATAAGTAATATTACTTTGATAATAGTAATAATACGATAGGAACAGGAATAATAATAACAAAGAAGTATAATAATAATAATAACAATAATAATAATAATAATAAATAATCAATAATAATAATAATATAATAATAATAATAATAATGAATAAAATAATAAATAATTATAATTATAATTATATTATAATTATATTATAATAATAATAATAATAATAATAATAATAATAATAATAATAATAATAATAATAATAATAATAATAATAATAATAATAATAATAATAATAATGATAAAATAATAATAAATAATAATAAATAATTTAATAATAATAATATTAATAATAATAATATTTAATAATAATATAATAATAATAATATTAATTAATAATGATATTAATAATAATAATATTAAAAATAATAATATTAATAATAATAATATTTTAATAATAATATTAATAATATATCAATAATAATCAATAATCATAATAATATAATGATAAAATAAAATAAATATTATATAATCATAAAATAATGATAAAATAATAATTATTAAATAATAATAATAATAATAATAATAATAATAATAAATAATAAATAATAATAAATAATAATATAATAATAATAATAATAATAATAATAATAATAATTATAATTATAATTATAATTATAAATATAATTATAATTATAATTATAATTATAATA
>JABUQX010023417.1:0-30000 GCA_015478945.1 Trachelipus rathkii
AATTACAATTACCTTTGTGTTTCAACTTAATATAAATTTTCTATAAAAAAAAAAAATGCTGGGCATTTGTATTGTTGAGTCATTACTTGAAATTCTATTATTATTATTATTATCTATATTATAATTATTCATTATTATTATTATTATTATTATTATTATTATTATGATTATTATTATTATATTATAATTATTATTATTGTTATTATTATTATTATTATTATTATTAATTATTATTATTATTATTATTATTATTATTATTATTATTTATTTTTCCCATTTAATTTTAATAAATGTTTATAGTTATTTGAATATTAGGATTATGGTCCCTCTATTGTTATTATTTGCGACATATTATGTAAGACACAATGGTATTAATTGATAGTTGCAGTGCGTTTTCAAACGTGTGCCGCGGCCACCCTGGTGGTGCGCGAGTGATATTGCGGGTGCCGCGCTCTAACGAAATGTCTTCTAAGTTCAAGGAAATTATTGCTCAGAAAAAAGTGAATTAAAAAAATTATTCAAATCCTAGGTATTTTTCTCTCATAGCCTTAGACTCTTAAGAACAAATTATATAATTATTATATATATATCTATATATATATAATATATATAATATTATATATATATATATACTTAAATATATACTATAATATAATAATATACATCTATATATTTTAATATAAATATATATATATATTAATCATAATTATATAATATTAGGGGTGGCGGCAGATAAATTCGTTTGTATGAGCTATGGGTGCCTTTGAACCATTAAAAAGTTTGAAAACCACTGGGTATAGTGGATTACATTAAGCTCAATCCTTAATCCCAATTAACTTAATTTGATTATTCTTGTATTATTTTTTTTGGGCTCAAAAGACACAACACTGTGTTGCAATTAGCACCCTCTTTAAGAAATTGTATATCTTTAAGTATTGTATTATACTAAAACTAAATATTATAACTAATGTAACTGTATGTTGAACTTAATAATGTATATTGTTTTTCATTTTCCTGAATATAAATATTTTCATTATTATTATTATTATTATTATATTATTTATTATTATTATTACTTATATTAAAGTTATTTTAATACTATTAAATTATATTATTAATTCTTTTTATTAATTATCATATTATTATTATAATTATTTTTAGTATTATTATTATTATTAAAACAAAAGAGAAAGCATTATGATGTGAAAGTTTTTGTAATAATTGCCGTCAATTACCGATTATTTTTTGATCTAAGTAAAAAATATATTAGCGTATATACTATATATATATATTAAACCCATCATTTAAAATAGTGATAGCGATATTAATAATTATATTAAAAGTAATCTATCTGGGTATATTTTGTATATTATAGGTTGAAATACCCAAAATAGTACCTATAATTACGTAAGTAATACACTACTTATACAATTTTTATGATTAGTAATATATATTATTATATATATATCTATATATATAATCTGCAACCACACGATTAGCCTCAGAGAAGGGCAGACAAGCGGCTTTCAAATGTAGCCCCTCATCCAAAACCTCTCCTCATCCACCCCTCCCCTCATAATCACTTGGGGAGTTGAGGCTTCCGATGGTGTGGGTTTACGCCTTCACGGAATTGCCGGCCTGTTCTGATGCACTCTCTTCTTTCTTCATTAATTTCGGCAACCATCATGGTTTTAAATCTAATTTCCACTTTGATGTTTGAACATCACCATCTCCTCCTTTAAACCTCAACAACAAACCCTACTCTATTTTCTCTTACTATCTCTAACCTTACATTTTTCAACCAAAGGGAGTTGTTTGTGGTGCATATGGGTGTGGTTGCCAATTGAGTTGTTTGTTCTCGTGCGATCTCTTGATCTGGAGTCTTTCGAATTGTTCAAGCTAACCTGTTAATCTACTACTAAATTCATCCTTTCTGTTTTTCTGTCTTCTAACTCAACTTACTATCCTACATTTTTATACTATTTAAACTCGAAATTAGAACATATTCTCTCTTCTTCACTTTCTCTGAAATCATCAATCTTGGTGATTTCAATGTCACATACTGCCAAAGGCTTAATTATACTTTATATTGTCAATGATACAGCTGGCGAATTCGCCTACAATTTCTATATTCTGAATGACCTTGAGCAGTTAGGGCATCTCTCTACTCGTTATCCTCTATATCGGACTGGAGTTGAACCCAACATTCTAGTCCTATCCTAACCCCTAATTTTCCTCCTTATTCTGTTAAACTCTTTTCTCATCTGGGTTCCCCTGATCACCTCCTTATCTCTATATCCAACAAATTGGTCGCACTTCTATCCTACTAGGTAAAGACTAACGCCCCACAGCGAGGAAACATTTTTGGCATTTCCGTGCTGCTAACTGGTCAGACTTGCGGTCGAACTGCTTTGATTTCCCATAAAAATGACTATTGCTTCCTTGGGATGTGTCGGTCCCTCTGAGTGTTCTGAACGCATTACTGAGATGATTTTCTCTGGCATAGAGGCGTACATTTTATATTATTTCCCTTCAACTAAACCTGACAAACCTTTGTTTAGCTTTGCTTGTTCTCGTGCTTTTCGCCACAGACAAGCTTCCTTCAGGAATTAGCGTCGACTTCAAGCTTCAGAAACTCAGGCAACTTATATGGCTCAGTATAAAATTCAATAATCTTACAGGTTCCTCTCAGTCCTAGCTTGCTTTCTGGAATTTTGCAAAAATGTTATCTCTAACTTTGCATCTTCCTTTTCCCTTCTTTAGTATCCTCAGACGGCACAATTACGGTTTTACCTTTCGCTAAAGTCGAACTTTTCTCTCAAACCTTTGCTTCTAAACCTAGAGGATTCCAGAGTTGTTTCACCTTCTCCACCTCCCTCCAAATCATCATGCTTGTACTCTCTCTCTGTGCTTAACAATAATAAGGCGTACGGTCCCGAAGGTATTTGTCTCTGAAGTTCTCAAAACTTGTGTTTTCGTGGTTATACCCTACTTTGCGTAAATATTCTCCGTCTCTATTCTTTCTACCTTTTAAACCGTTCCTCTGATCGTGTCTCGACTTTTAATAACTAAGGTTGTTATCATATAACTCAAAAGTTTCCTGATATTTGGGTAAAATATAAGCTTGCAAATAGATAATAAATTCTATTGTGTGTATGAGTGATATTGGTGAAAAACGTCTCCCTCCTCAGTTCGTTTACCAAAGTTCATAATAAATTCCAATTTTAACTGTGGTTAGTTAGGAAGTGATTTTCTAATACTGTGTTTCTATAACACTAGTTTTACTAGTTGTATATTCTAACACTTTTACTAGTGTTTTTGTCAAACAGTGAAAGATCAGAATATTTTCATACAATAGAGAGAATAAATAAGAAACACTACTGTTAAATACTTGTATTTCCAGTGTGTGAGATATTGTAGATGGTTAACTATGGATACTTTTTATATCTAAGAATAAAGGAGACACTTTCTGAAAATAGGTGCATATGAATCTGTAGTTGCAACCCGTGGGTGTTGTAGTTTGGCGTCGCACCTCAATTCTGTGTAGTACCCTGGTTATTGAGCATACAGGTTCACGCTCTGGTGCCAAAGATCTCCTAATGCTCGACAGCTTAATCTTCCATGAGCACTAAAATTGTTTTTTTTAACTTGTAAACATTATCTAAATACATACAAAATTTTTTAATCCCAGCAATAGTCAATGCATAAGAATTAATAGTTATTACAAAGAATTTGTATTAATTAATTTATTGATACTTTAATATTATATTATTTTTATTGTAAATTTTAAGGTAAAAACATCTCTTAACATATTATTTATTTATATAATACTTATTATTATATATGATATATATTATATTAATATATTATTTACTATTTTAATATATATATATGACATATATAAACTTAGTATTAACTTTTAGAAGTAACTCTGTTTCTCATTTGGCGTTATGATTTGAATCTGTTTTTATTTAGCTTTGATTTTTTTTATTTTAATTAATTTTCTTTGTATACTCGGCTTATTCATAATATCATACTAGTCAAATTAATATATAAATTAATTAGGAAAGAAAAGAAATTTAGGAATAGGAATAATAAAGGAATTGTTGATATAGAAGTAGCAAAAACCTCATTTTTGAGAAGGGAGAAAGAAACTCGCGATTTTTTGTGTAATGGTGTGTTGAATTTAATATGGTACGTAAAAAATAAAGTTTTTGGATAAAATACGTTATTATTAATATTTTTATTATTATTATTATATTATTATTATTATTAATATATATATTAACAACGAGTATAATATTTAAAAAATTTATATAAGATACTAACAAACCATTTTAAGTAAAAAAAATGATATAGCTTAGAATAAATATTCTAGAGATATATATTATATATAATATTATATATATTATATATATATATATATTCTGTGTATACAAAACAAAACATATCATACCTGAACTTAGAGGGCAGTAAACTGCAACTTAACCTATATGGATCGAGATTGCCCAGTAAACTCAAACCTAACATATATGGACGGACGATGCAGTAAAAAACTCAACCTAAATATGGATCGACGCATGCAGGTAAATGTTCGACCTAGCCTACATGGATCTACTTTTCTAACGAGATTTTCTTTTGTTTACAAACAAAAGGAATTTTGCATACAGAAAATATCCCGAGACGTCGCTCATGTCTCTGGGCGCTGCCAAAACGTACCATGCATAAAAAAAGTACACAGATAGTTTTTAAACAATTCTTACTTTTTCTTGTATCTTTAAAGAGGTCTTTTTGATCCACCTGCTCATCAGCACGTCGATAAACGTGATTATCTTGTTAGTTTATCACATATATAATAACAACTATACTGATAAAACAAAAGTTTAACATAAAAAAGAAACGCATTATCTGAGGCCTATGAAAGTTCATATCTATATAAGTACGCTAATACTAGTAGTATCCATATATATATATTATTAATATATATACATATAGATATAGTATTATATATATATAATATATAGTTATATATATTATACTATACTATATATAGTATAGTAATATACTCTAATATATAATGGTATATTATATATAATAATATATATATATATATATTATAAGCCTGAATATATCTCTCTCCAATTCATTTATATATAATATTATATATATAGATATTTATATCATATGACTATATATATATATATATAATAATATAATATATATAGTATATAATATATATACAACAATCAATTATTGTAATCATTTTAAAAGTGTTTCAGTGATTATTATCAAAACACTGAAAACAGTATTAGTTAATCCCGCCAATTTTTTAAAATGTGACCTCATTCCGTCAAATAAATAAATAAATAAATAAATAAATAAATAAATAAATATAAAAATAAATAAATAAATAAATAAATATATATTTTCTAAAAATATAATAATATATACAGATTTATTTTATTATTGGCATATAATTACTTTCCAGACAACTTTTCAAGCAATTCTTGGGTCGAAGCAATTTCTAATCTAAACTAGAATGTGCAGAGTGTTTTTGTCATAAAAAGAAATGTTGCGTGAGGGCTATACACGTATCGATTACTATCAAGAGATGATATATTGATACTGTGGGACTGACCGATTATATAGATTAACTTGGAAGAAAAAAAAAAAACATTATTTCTCGTGCTCTGGTCTCGTACTAAGCTTTTGGAATAATAAACAAACTTATTTATAATTGCTCTAAATTGTTTGGACTGTCACGACACTATTATATATATATTATATATATATTATATATATATAGATATATTATTATATAATAATATATAATATAACAATCATATAAATATATATAATATTAATATTAATATAATATATATTATATAATATATAATATAATATTATATAGTAATTATAATTATATATATAAATATTATTATAATATATAATTAATATTTATATAGTATATAATATATATAATTATTATAATATATACTATAATTATATATATATATAATAGTAATTTATAAATATAATATATATACTAAATTATATATAATAATATATATATAATAAATATAATATATATATATAATATATTATATATATTAATAATATATAAATATATTATATATATATAGAAATGACAAAGAAACATCTAGATTTAAAATTAATCTTAAAAATAGACAACACACTTGGGAAGCCCAAAATGGAAACTTTTTTTTATATATAGAAATCATTCGTTATTGCTTTTTAAAGATAAAGTTTCAAGTAATTACTTGATATAAACAAAACTTGTAATCATAGAAACTGTCATGTGTGTTTGTGCTTAGTACAGCTATTGTATTTTACGCTAAAATTACAGAAAGAAAGTGTCAGACAAATTGTGTGATTGCTTTAAAAAAAAAAAAAATCAGGGGGAAAAAATCAAGTTGCTTGATTGATAACTTTTTAAATACAATAATTACTTTGAATTGACAATAAAAAACGGTTTAATTTTCAAGTTCTTGTTTTGCGTTCGTGCTCGTGTTCACGTTCCAGATGTTAGAGATAATCTCGAGAGCATTGCTGATTCTGAGACGTATCGGAACAATTAAAGAATTTCTCGTTATCCTGAGACCTAGTGGAGACTTGGCATTACTTTGAGAAACCTGGTATCCATACTTTGATGCAAAACTGAGATACAAGATTCTTTTCAATGGTTCATTGTAGGATCGTTCTACAATAACTGGAAGTGAATCATTTCACAACGGTGCTAAATATTGATGTGATTCGATTTCCCAGGGCTTAACTGTGCAGTGAAAGAACCTCATCCCTGGTCTTTATCCAGAGAGGAACTTGTTAGCTATTTAAACTTCTCGTTGGCAATAAGTTTAGAAACTACTAGTCACATAACTAATGAATACTTATATTTAAAGGTGACGGGTCCTTAATTTAAATTAAAATTTTTGCTTTTCTAAAAGTAAATAAAAAAAATACGGAACATAAATAACTTAAGAGAAATAAACGTAAAACATAACCCATTTGAAGAGCACCCACTTCCTAAACCACATGTCATTTCAAAATATAAAAGGAAACTTATTTTTTAATATCTGTGGAGCCTGAAGCCCCTGTGGGTAGAGATAGAGATTCCAAAATGAAAACATGAGTTTATTGAAGGGCCTCTTGCCCCAGTCCTGAAAAAAAAATTTACTTAATTTAGATTCCAAACTGAAAGCATCTTTCGATTATAACTTTGAAGGAGGAAATTATAATTATGATGAAGGTGAGAATGATAGATAAAGTTTGAGATTTCGACACTAAAGGCATTTCTTTAATATTATTTCTGATGGGTTTGCAGACCAAGCTCTCCATACTGATAAAGAGAAAGATTCCAAACCAAAATATCTGTAATATGGATTGAAATATACTTTCCAAGCTGAAAAGATTGGTACATTGAGGGGGTGCTTACTAATGCAGTTCATGTGGATAGAGATTTAAAATTTTCAAACTGAAAACATCTCTTCGTTATTACTTTCGTAGTAACTGCAGAGGATACAGCCCCACTGGATAAAGATTTCGATTTCAAATTAAAAACATTGTCTAAAATTCATCTTGGAAGGCTGCAGAGCTGGCAGCTCGTAAGGATAGATTTGTAAGTTTCAAGCAGAAAGCATGTTTCCAAATTGTTTTTAGACTCTAATGGATTGTGATGGAGATTAAAATCTAAAAGAATTTCTCCATTATTATTTTTGAAGGGCTGCAGACCCTTTTCAACCCCTATGAATAGTAATATAGACTCCAAACTGAAACGATGTCTGTAAAATTATTTTACAAGGGATCTCTATGCATAGAGATGAAGATAAAAGCAATAAACAATTTCTCATTTTTAGCAACCATGAAGCCAATGGTATCCCGATACAAGGATCATTATTTTTATTGTCCGTTTTTTTAGGGAACTATAATTAGGTCTCTCAGCTCTTATATATAAAGGGGAAGATGTCAAAGTGAAATTGTGTTTCCATTTTTTTTATTTGGAAGGATTGTAGGTTCTATTGCTCTTATTTATGATCCAAGATTTCAAACTGAAAGCATGTCTGCATAATTACACTGGCCAACCAAAGATTTTGCAGCGAAACAATTTGAAGATTCATTTCTTTCAGTTTATACAAACTGAAAGAAATGAATTTTCAGATTGATTCTAGTTTCTGAATTTAAGTAGAACTGGTCACAAAAAACATTTATAGACACAACAATTTATGTTAACGGTAGTGTGAACGAATCACAAAAAAAAACCACGAAAGATGTATATTATCAAACATAAGTTACATCGTATATGTAAATAAAAATGTTAATAGGTTCAAAACATTCAGTGCCTTCTAGTAACAATGAATCCCTAATTAATACGCCATTACAAATCCGCTAGTCTATACTGTATTGTCTTCTGTCGTTGCAGAATGTGGAACAATCAACGTTGAGGCACTTCCAACAATAGGTCTAGGCATCATGTGTGATAAGCCCATCTTTCCTTGGTATCTTCTTCCATCAGCCTTGAATATTCTTGATGGAGACACTCTCGCCCTTGTTCCTCACTCTGTATAACATCCTAGATTATCGGAAACCTTATCTAAGTGACTATGTAGAAGTGAACTTTTTTTGCTCATATTAGCATTCAAACTTTTGAAGTTGGAAAGCATTTTCTGTACGAGTTCTACCATAGTTTGGTGCAGATTTTATTGGTTGTCCAAAAGTTCTGCTTAATGACTTCCTTGTGCTTAAAGAGATCTTGAAAGATTTTCAATATCAAGTTCATGGAATTTATGAAATTGTCATCCTTAATATTTGGCGAATTGAGGGCCGCTAAAGCTTCAGCTTTTGAGTTGTCTCCATACTCAACCCATGGAAATAAAAATCTGTGCAAATATATTTGATTATCAATCTCCATCCATCTTTTGTCATAGGGCCCTAACAAAATATGGCATTCATCAGTCCTAGTTTGCTGTGGAGTGGTGGGAAAATAAATTTTTCTTCTGTCAAACGGGTGTTCGTTAATGATATTTGATGCACTACAGTCATATCTTTCACCTTGCATGGCCATACAATTTTGTCCCAGTGGTTTCTTTAGCCCTGATCCCACAAGCATTAGGAAACAAGGGTTACTTAGTAACATCCGCTTTGCTGCCCAAGTTAGGTGTTGACCATCTTCAAATCAACGCATATAGACCACTGGTGTTCATTATATCTAAGCTTCTGCAGATCATTCCTATATTTTCATATTCCTCTTTTCAGGTGTTGTTGAGATGTGACCTAATTGGTTAACGATGCTATAACATCTGCGGTGTAAACGTAAAACACACTTCAAGCTCTCTCGTTGAAACGTTATCCATAAAAACACACGCACAATCTTGCTGGTCGGTATTTATGGTAACCTCCCATCTGGAGTAGGTGAGACCAGGAATGTTTCGCTACACAGGCGTTATATTACCTGGTCTTCTTCTTCAATGATCTACAGTGATGGAAGAGGTACTACTACCTCTCTTGTCCGAAGAAAAGTGTATATTTTACATTCGGCCTTGATCAATTCTTTTCACTTAGTCTAGATGTTAAAAGCTCAGAATCTTGCTTGGAAAGACTTAACTCTCGTACTAAAATCATTGAATCTCTCTTCCTGGGAGAACTTGTTTGCTGGTAGAAGTACTTTCTTCATCATTCACTTTACCATATCTGCACGTGTGCACACAAATCCTGGATATCTTCTTCGATCAAGACGCAATGCTAGGTCTGGGAGCTGATAAGTGAACACGAGGATGGGGGCACATCGTGTCGGAGGTGCGTACAGGTCGCCTTGCTGATTCCAAATTCTCGGATACTCAAAATTTAGTTTCTTGTACGATGATACCTTTCACATATAACAAACAAAAAATACCAATCACTGTGGTGATTCCTGGCTCCCGACCATACCCGATAGGCACCAAATTTTTAAATCTGTTCTTCGTCCATTTTTCCACTGACGTTAGATTTTCGACACACGTTTCTACAGACCATATGGGGAGCCCAAAGACCTTATCTTGTCTCCGAGTTTCATTCCAAAGATATGCCAGATATGCTTGCTTTACAAAGTTTAAAATATTTTTTTCTTTGGTTTCTTCCTGGCTCTGGGGAACGATATGTAGCAGAATACATTGGGATTATTCAAACAGGGCTTCTTCGTGAAGTAGCTCACTAGTGTTCGAAACAAATAGAATAAAAAATAAAGTATATATAAAGGTTAGCCTGTTAAAAGAAATAAAACCGATATTACTATGTAATAATATGCATTAAAAGAGATCAATATTCTCTGCATTAAAGAGTAAATCATAGAAGACCCTGTATCTCAAAGAAATAGAGACAAATCCTTTGGAGGAAAACTAATGTCATTTTCTGAAATCAGCACACCCGACACCCGATATACTATAATTCGATAAAATATCCTTGTGACGCAATAAAAAATTATATATATATTTGTTTTTGTCAGTGTTATTTATATTACAATCCCCATCAGCAGCCCCTAATATATAGCTTATTTTAAGATTCAAAAATATAGAATGATTACAACATGCAGTGGTGCCCAACCTTTAGCCTATCTCGAGCAAATAAGAATTTTAAAAATTTTAGGGCGAGCCACACATAGGACACGACCTTTTATTTTAAAAAAATCAGCAGTAAGAGCGCTAATAATATTACACTACTGCTGATTATACTTACTTATTATATATATTATTATAATATATATAATAATATATAGTGAATATATATATATATATATATATATATATATATATATATATACTGTGTATAAATATATATATATATATATATATATATTTAAAATTTATATTGAGTATAATATATAGATATATATTATATCATAACTTTATATATATATATTTATTATTTATATATATTTATATAGTAATATATTATATATAATTAGTGAAACTAGAAGTATATATATAGATGATAATAATATATATTATATATAATAGCCAATTTATATATATATTTAATTATCAATATATATATATAATATATATTTATATATAGTATAATTATATATATTATTAGTCATATTATATATATAATTATTATATATACTATATATAGTATATACTTAATTTTTATTATAATTATTAATAATTTATATATTTATATATTACTTATTACTTATATTATATTATATACTATGATTATTTACTACTACTACTATATAATATATATATACTTAATAATATATATATATATAAATATATATATATAATATATATATATATTATACTGTATATAATAATAACATTATAAGTATACGTATTAGTATTAAATAATTATATATATATATATTAATATTAGTTAAAATATGTATTTATATATATGTGTATATATAATATATATATATTATATAGTATATATATATATAATAGTAATATATATATATATATATATAGAATATATATATTTAATAATATATAATATATATATATAGTGATATAAAATAATATATATATAATATATACTAATATATAATATATATAATATATAAATATAATATATATTATATATATATATATATGTGATACTTATAATGTGGATTTTATCAATTGGTAACCTTGAGAAGTCGTTCAGATTTGATGCTTTCAATCATTTGTGCGTTTCTTCTCTAATTTTCGTATAAGCAATATTTAAACAAAAGGATAAATATTTTCAGTCTTTAGGCACGTTTATATATAATATATATATTTAGTGTTTTTTTTATAATATATATATATAATAATATATATATATAGTATATATATATATAATTTATATATTATATACCTATATTGATTGTATATATATATATGCATATAATATATAATATATATATAAATATACATATATGATATTTTATATTATCATATATATATATAATAAGTATATATATATATTATATATTATATATATAATATATATATATATATTATATATATATATATATATATATATATATATATTATATTTATATATTATATATAGATTATACTATTATATTTATATATATATAGATTTATATTATATATATATATATTATATATATATATATAATATATATATATATATAATATAATATTATATTATTATTATTATTATTATTATTATTATTATTATTATTATTATTATTATTATTATTATTATTATTATTTATTATTATTATTATTATTATTAGTTATTATTATTATTCATTATTATTATATATTATTATTATTATATTATTATTTTATTATTATTATTATTATTTATTATTATAATTATTTGACTGTGCGTACAGGAACCCACCACGTCCACGATAGGTTGAAACCACAACTCTATGGATGGGTTCTGGTTTAATGTTTATACTTATATACTAAAAGGAATATTTAAATATCATTCTGAATATTCAGATCATTTACAAATGTGTATGTCGATTCCATTTTATATATATAATATTATTATATATATAATATATATATATATATTATATATATATATATATATATATATATATATATATATAATATATATATATATATATATATATTAATATATATATACTATTTTATAATATATATATATATATCTATATATATATATATATATATATATATATATACTATATATATATATATATATATATATATATATAATATTACTATATATATAAGATAGTATATATATATATATATATATATATATATAGTATTATATATATTATGTATATTATTAATATTTTATCATGGTAGAAGTTTATGTGCAAAAATCGAATTTTTATAAAAATTCTAAAATTAATTAACTCTAAACAAAAATAAAATGAAAATAAAAAAAAAACAAACGTGGCGGTGTCTTTAGGAAAAAAAGTTGCAGCCTCTCAAAGTTATTAAAGCTCCCATAGACTTTCCATTGTTGACCCATCCAGGTTAGGTCTATTTCAGGCTCCTCAGTTCATGTTATGATAGTTTTGTTAGGTATACAACACAGAGAAAATCTGTATAGTTGAACAAATCTTATCATACCTGAACCTGAGGATGGCCCAAAACGAGAAACGAGGGCGCACTAATTTTATTTATGAAGAAAGTCTATGGTGAAATTATAAACTTATGTGAGCGCTGTAACTTTTTTCCTAAAGATTTAAATCATTTTCGTTTTTTTAAGCTTCATTATTTTTATATCCTGTGATTTAAAAAAAAAAAAATTATTTAAGAAAATCCTATGGGAGTTTTAATAACTTGAGAGGCGTAACTTTTTTTCCTAATAGAAGCCGCCACGTTTGAATATCTTATACTTCATTTATATTATTTTGTATAGGAGTATTATCCTATCGATTTTTTTATAAAAGTCGTGGGCGTGACACCCTTCTGCACTACCATTTGCCAAGTTAATTATATATATATTAATAAAAATATTAATATATAATATTAATATGTTAATAGTTTAAATTAATATAAATATAATACTAATCTTATAATATAGCAACATATATAATATAATATATTATATATATATATACAGGTAATATATTATTAAATATAATATATATTATATAAGAATTATATATAATATTAATAATACTTATTATATTATAATTAATATTTATTAATATTATTTGATATAATTATTAATATATATATAATATAAATAATATATAATATAATATATAATATAGAATATATTATAATTAAATTTAATATCAATATTATATACATATATATATAAATTATAATAGTAAATTAATATATATATATATACTAATATATAATATATATAATTTTATAATAATATATAATATATATATTCACATATTAAAATTGTAAAAATTATATAATAGGAATATATATTTAAATTAAATATATATATATTAAATAATTACTTTTTCTATAGTATATAATATTAAATTTAAAATATAATAAAGTGTATATATATTAATAATTATATAGTATATTATATATATGAGATAGATAGATAGATATAAGATAGATAGATAGATAGATAGATTAAGATTTCATATAATAGGTAGAATAGATAGAATAGATAAATAGATAGATAGATGATTAGATAGATAGATAGATAGAAGATAGAAGAATTAGATAGATAGGATTTAATTAAATAAATTCAGGATGAAATAATGAAAATATATAAATAAATTCAGTGAAAAGATTATGGTACTATAAATAACATTGATAGTTGTATGAGAGACTACGATAAGTGTTCGCATGGAATGTCTTCTAATTTGCTACAAGCTTAATATGATTATGCCATCAATGATTCCCAATTTGAAATGCGCAAAGTTCAAGATTATTTAGTATTTAATCCCTAGAAATAGAAAAAATAGTTTAGCAAGGGAGGGAACAACTCAGAAATTAGATTACTCAGATATTATATAGGCTAGTATATATATATAGTTATATATTATATTTAGTATAATATATATATATATATATATTACTAAGTTTATGTTATATATATATAGATACACTATATATATATATATATATTATAAATATAATTTTTTATTAAATATACAGTGGCGGTTCTCGCTTTATGGTGCTCCGGGGGACTGGAGCTCCCTCAAATTAAAGATATGCCCACGGCATAGGATGTTGATGCTGGAAAAATATAGAAATTTTGTCAAAATTAAAGAGTGAAAAGTATAATTTTTTATATATAAACAATTATATGATAACTATAAAAAATAGAATTAACTAAGAAAATAAGAAAGAATGCTTTTGCAAAAGCCAAATTTTTTAATGTACGATTGTCCTTTTCATTTAATTCATACTCCATTAGTATAAAATTGGGCGCTCCCGTATTATTGCAGCCCTGCAAAATATAGACCAAACTTTTATTAGTTACTTTAAAAATAAGATAAATATGGCAACTAGGAACAAAGAAAAAGAAATACAAATTAATAAAAAGTAGTTTTTAGCCGTTACCAGTTTGGCTTTTTTGAATTTTATTGCAACTTACGAGATTGTCTCATAATAAAAACTTTTTAATTGTTTCATTTCCAAATTGTAAGGGAAGTTGCTTAGCTGTCCTTTTTTATTAGTCCTTCCTGTACGATATAAAAACATATATTAAAGACAAATAAAAATCAGTTTATTATTAGGCATACAGAGGGAGAGGATGTTTTTTTTTTTTTTTGTTTTTTAGGTGTTTGTGAAAATTTAATTTGTATATATGAAATAAATTATTTATTTTACAGCGAAATTGAAATAATACATTTTATATGAATGCTGATATGATGGGTCATGTGGTGATGTAAATTGAAATGTTCGATGCCCCAAATATATGTAAAAGTTGCTGATGTATTTTAAAAGTGTGTGTTATGTTAACAATCTTCAAAAAGTCTTTATTTTCTACTTTATGCTTCTATGAAACTTACAAAGAAGAGTAAAAAGCGTCTATCCCTATTGGCGAATTTTGTACAAACAAAAATCTGATTTTACCAAAAAAGATTCTTCGAATGGTTTCAAACAGCTCTCTGTCTCGATAGTGCCAGGTGTAAGATGATAGATTATTAATATATATATATATATATATATATATAAATTAAAACATTATATATATAATATATATATATATAATATATAATATATATTTATAATATATATATATATTTATAATATATAATTATTAATATATATCTATTTTATATGTTATATGATATATATATATATATATGTATATATTATATATATATTATATTATATATATATATATATTATATTAATTATATATATATATATAGAGAATAAATGATATTAGTATATATTATATTTCTCAATTAATAAGTGAATTATATTATTATTAATATAATTTATATATATTATAATTATATATTTAATATTCATATATATTTAGTTTGTTAATAATTATGAATTTTTATATTTCTTTCGCTGGAATTCAAATAAATGGTTTTCAGGTATTTTTGGTAAGCTAGACCTAGTTATTTTAGATACATACGTGATGTCAGGTTATTCCGGAATGCGTCGCTGACGATGGTTATTATATACTATTTGATATATACGATTAGTATATATCAATATATATATATATATATATATAAGGTATATATTATATTATATATATATATATATATTGATATATATATATATATATATATATATAGTTATATATATATATATATATATATATAATTGTATATATATAATATATTATATATATATAAATATATATATATAGTATATAGTTATAGTAATATATAATGTAATAATATATAATATATTATAATAATATGATTTAAATCCAAAGTTCTCTTTCTAATCTTTTATTTTTTACTACTATATATATAATATATATATATATAATATATCTATATTTATATACTGTATATATATGTATTAATATATATATAATAAGTATAGTAATTTTGATATATATTTATGTTATATGCCTATGAAACATAAAATGTATGTGATGAATGTATGTTGTATATATATATATATATATATATATATATATATATATATATATTATTATATATATATATATATTATATGTAGATACTATATTATTATAGTATATTATAGTATATGATAAATATAATATATATAAGTATATAGAATATGATATATTTTTATTGAATATATATACTTATATATATATAATATATATATATATATATAGTAAATAGTATAGATATATATTATAATTATTCATTGAAATTATATTTTAGCAAAAAGATTCCTTTACAGTTTTTTTTTTTTTGGCCAATAATTGATTTTATGAGTACCTTATTGCTTTCTTTCAAATTCAGTATTAGAATTTAAATATATTTATTATTTTATCCGAAGTGTGCGTTAAAAAAAATTAATTTATGTTCTATTTTATTTTTTTTAATTTTATTTATAATGAAATGAGTGTTATTTATATAGTGATTCCTTTTAGGTATGGAAATAAATGTAAAAATTATAAAAAAAAGATTAAATTCCGAATCTGTATTACAAGTCATACCGTCTTGAAATTTCCTCTTCGCATTTTTGGAGAGGCACGATCCTTACCATTTATAATTGATTATAAAATAACATTATTCAATGGCGATGATTCTTACATTTTTTGTTTTAATTTTTAACATTATTTCTTTTCATTTGTTTAATGTAATGTATTCTTTCAGGTGAAGCCAGTATGATTGACAAAAAGAAGGATAACAGAATTCTTATACAAAGACTTCGAAAAACTATGAAGAAGATCGTTCTCTTCTAAAAAATAATAATCGTACTAAAGCACGAATGTAGAGTCGCCTTTTATTTATATACTGATAATATATATAATATAATATTTATATACTTATAAATAGGATACTCATAAACAATACATTATATATAATATTGTATATATATATATATATTAAATATATAAATATATTAATATATTATGTCGTAGATACCGAAGACATATTATATTTAAAATATATATATATATTTATAATTATTAAATATTCTATATATATATATAATATATATAATATTGGATCCATAAACATATAGGTATTACATCTATAGTTTGTGTATAATGTCAATATATAAAATATAAACTTTGCAACCACACCAACGCCAAGTTTTAACGAAGGCATGCCACCTTTTATAAATTGGATCCCATAAACAATAGGTATTACATCTATATTTGTATCTATATTAACAATTTAAAACAATAGTAAATGATATGTAATTATAGATTAACTAATATATATTATAAGTAATATATATATATATATATATATATGTATATATATATATATATATATATAGATACGTTTTATAAAAGAAATATTATAATATAATGATGTATATAAAGATAATTAATGTATATAATATATATATATATATATATTATATTATATATTATATATATATATAGTATATTTGCTGTATATATTATGTGTCTGTGAGTGTGAATTTACATGTATTATATTAAATACAAAACTTAAATCTGCTTACTCGAAGAGTACAAACTTTATTTTTAAAAAGCGTCATCAGCAATTGAAGTGTATTTGGAACACAATTCCATTTTCTCTTGAACTGAAGAAGCTCATAAAAATACGAGGTTTAACTCTGCTTGTTCTTGTGCTCTTTGTCTCAGGCAAAACGACTTTACGAATTATAGGCGTCTTCAAAGTCAAGGAACTTGAACTACTTATATTTCAACCCGTAAATATATTCTCTGGAATGATAGAAAACTCTTTTTTCCGAGTAGAATATGTAATACTACTCTGGTTCTTTTTCTCCCTCTTTCATGCACTTTACTAAAAATGTCTTCTCAAACTTTGCTGTTTTATATTTCACACATTTTGTTTCTTTCAACACCTCAGCAGCCGTCATACTTGCCTCTAAAGCTGAACCCTTCCCTCAAACTCTTGTTTCAAATTTCATTTTAGACTATTCCGGAACTTACTACTACTACTACTACTACTACTACCACTACTACTACTACTACTACTACTACTACTACTACTACTACTACTTATTCAGCAGTTTCCTCCAACTTATTTATGTCTAACATTGTAACTTCGTCTAATGATATGATTTGTGTTCCATCTGAACTTGAAATAACAATAACTAAGAAAGAAAATTTTCCTGCTGGTATCCCTTCTGTGATTCTCAAAACTTGTACCTTCAAGTTTCCTCCAACTTTGGTTAGCTCTTTCGTCTTTGTGTATCAATCTGAAGCTTTCCCTCATGATGGAATTGTGCTCTTATTCAACTGGCCATGAAAATGTGAATCCATCTTAATCTTCTAGCAATTGAGTGATCAATTATTTTAATTTCGTTCTTTGACTATTTTTAGGAGGAAGATTTAAATGCATCATAATTCTTTTAACCACATCTCAGATCGGCGGTATCATTTCCGTAAGGGACACTCGATTGATATTCTTTCCTTTTTTCGTGACTTCTGATCCTCTGCACTTCTATATTTCGGTGTAAGTTTTGCCATGGTGTTAGTCATATTGAAAGTTTTTCAAAAGAGTTTAGACACAATGATTTGATTTCTAACTTTCTTCTTAATGTATCCAACCTTCTCAAAGAATTCATCTTTGGTTGCTTCAGAACAACTGACTTAGACGTCCATAGTTCATCTTCTAAATATATCAATAGTGGTTTTCTAAAGGTATGTCCTATCCTTTATTCGCTTTTTCACCTGTCATTAATGACCTTATACATGTCACTTATCGAACTATTCACGCTTAAGAAGATGATGCAGCCGTTCATGACTCCTTTCATTTCAAAAATTAATTTTTTTTCATTCTATTGCAAGAAGTTGTCGCTATAAAGGTGACTTGGAGAATCTTATCTCTGATCTTTTTCGTATCTCTCTAATTGGGGCAGAGGACACAATCGTTCTCTTTATCTATCTGCTCGACATAGCCTACACAATTACAGGCTACGCCATTTTCGAAAATACAGCTCGAGCCATCGTCTGTCCATAATATTCTTGGTATTTCTTTTTCTCGTGATCTTTTCCTTAAGAATCTAAGGGGATGTTTTATTTTGATACTCCTTAAAAAAAATTTCACACTACTCTAATTGATTGTCCTGTATAGGATGTCATACATCCTTGTATAGATTATGCATCACTTTTCTAGGGTTCTTATGGAAAAGGGCAGAGGGCAGAGTCTAGTGCTTTTCTCCTTATCAATCCACCCCTATTCTCTCCAAGATTTTCTGGCTGTCGAATCGATGTATCTCTCTCTCTCTCTCTCTCTCTCTCTCTCTCTCTCTCTCTCTCTCTCTCTCTCCTCTCTAACATATATATATATTATATTATAATAATATATACTATATATATATATGAGAGTCTCATATATATATATATATATATATATATATATATATATATATATATATAATGAATGAAATGTATTTCTGATTTCTCTTAATTATGAAATAAAATATTATGATAAAAGAAAGAAAGATAAAATATATATTTTAATTAAGAAAGGAAATAAAATGAAAGACGTTTAATTCATCATTTTACTTTTTATTTTTGGGATAAAAAAAGGAATTGTAATAAAATGAAAGAAAGAAGAATTGCAATGTTTTATTCCATTTTTATTAAACTCAGAATTAGATGAAAAATGTAAAAATGGTAGAAAAATAGTTTTAATTTTGTTATTCATATTATAAAAATGAAATAATATGAAATCAACTTATAAGTGAATTTTAAGTTTATATTGAAAAAATTATATTAAAAATATTGACTTAAAAATGGTAAAACATTAAAATAACATAAAACAGGAATGAATATTTATATTCATTTATAGTAAAGGAAACGACGTTTTAGTAATATTAAATTTGATGAAATAAAAAAAGTGAGATTGGTTACTTATTTATAAGATATTTTCGTTCAAAAATTTCTTTCATTTGGTAAAATATTTTTTTTTAACTTTTTGTGGAAAAAAAACAAAATTCGGTTCGATAAAAAATAAAAGTAATTACTTTAATAAGAACTGTAACAACAAAATCATTAACAAAAACATTAGTATTAACAACTAGTAAAACAAGAATATTAACAAGATAAAACAGAAACAAGAACAAATAAATAAACACAACGTCAACAACAATGGTAACAAGAACATTAAAAGTAATCACTAGAACAAAAAATTAACGTCAAAGCCAAAAAATAAATTACCAACAAAAAAACTGTAAAACAGTGACGTCAGCAAGCAAAAACTTTATAATACAAAATAAAATAAAAAAATATGTCAACATCAGAAGCATCTTAAATACATTCAACATGAATAGCAGCAGAATGACGATACAAAAACTTGAGGAACCAAAAAAGCGAAACACAATAAAAATAATCATGTGTCACCTAGTAGTATTCTATTCAGATAGTTTAAGAGCCTCATTTGCCTAGGCTTTTATTACAAATTCTCATATTGTAAAGCACATTCATAAATGAATATTAAAAGCCAACAGAGAACTTACAAACATCTGTTTTCGCATAATGTATAAATCGTCTTGAAGTCGGTAAAACGCAGAATGAGATGTTAACAAGACAACACCTTAGAATAATTTGTAATCGATTGTAGCAAATGAATGAATGTGCGTGAGTGTGTGTGTGTGTGTGTGAGTTGTGTGAGTGAGAATGGATGTGTGTGTGTGTGATGTGTGATCCTGTTATACCATTGAGACTTGTTCAATGACCGCAGCAATGAAATTATAGTCAATAACGTGTCCAACGTAATTATCAGAGTACTCCATTCTCAGTAATATCTTCAAAGCAAAAGAAGAGTTGGAATAATATCTGCAGAGATCTTAATCCAAAGAAATATATGGTGAATCTGATCAGAAGCAGATGCAATGAAGACTCTCGTGACCTTATGTCTCATTTACCAGCACATTGTAGCACCACCATACTTAATCCAATACAATGAAATCAACTTAGACTGTCATTATATACGATTGGACATGTGGCTTAAAATCAGACAAATGACCAGTGACAAAGGAGAAGTTATGAAGAGAGAACAATCCATACCATAATTTTAAACAGATGTAATGCTGTAACAAGCGTTGTAAAATTTGTGAAGTCTCACAGATATGCTTTGATAATGAGGTAAGTTTGTTTAATTGTTAATTTAGAGGGATGATTTTGCTAGTTTATATCTATACAATATATAACATTATCCTCTTAGTATTCTTACAGGAAAAGTCTAACTAGAGTAAAAATGAAGAAATATCCATTACAAGAAATATTTAATAAGTAGACCAGAATACAGTAGTAGTACATCTTACGTAAGTTGTCTTTATTTATCGAATAAATAAAAGTATAAATAATACTAGGTTATATATGATAAGTATTATACCGTTCTTATGCCATATTTAAATAAATTAAATGAATAATATAGTAATAAATCAAAGTATAATTGATGTTATGTCCGCTTTGCACTCTATAAATATATATATAAAAAATTAAGCTAATTAGATAATAAATATAATATCTGAGAATGATTATATAATATATATTAGCTTCTCCAATAAATTTATATCTATTATATTTATATAATATATAAGACAACTTATACGTTGTATATATATATATAGAGTGTAAAAAAAAATAAATATTATATCATAATATATATTTTTAATAACTTGAGTAAAGAAGATATAATGAATATAGTACTAGTGATCAAATTTTATTCATACAATTTAATTCTTCGATTTTTACAAGTTCAACTTTAGATAGATAGATAAGATAGAGTTCTGTTAGAATATAAAGTTGAAAATTACCAAAGGCTAGTGATAGATAAATTGACAAAAATATACAATATAAAATAGGCCAGGAGATACAAAAGTCAGAGTGAAAGGAAAGTACAGAAATAATTAAAAAGCATTGCCTTGATTGAGATATAAGACAGCCAACTGCAAACTTTAGCACGGAACCTATCCCATTCTAATCCTATAGTATTTAGTAAACTAACTGATTTATGAAGTTCTTGACGAAATGCCTAATATAGTAGACCCTATCTTGCGAAAGTGCAGTCCAGTAAAGTGTGTTTCAATTATAGAATTCCAAGAATCACAAGTATCTGAAAAGGACATACCTATCTGGGACAAACACCCTCCTAATAATGCCATGAGGAGTAAGGAGAGATATATTAAATCTGTGATATGATATATATATATTTAGGATATACCTTATTTTAGATGAAAGGTTATATAATAAAATCAATAAATATATATTTAAAATAATAATTACTTATAAAAAATATATATAATCTTTGAAAATAATACTATATTCAATTTATATCTACTATGTCATCCATGCATAACCTAACCGAAATAGATGAAGTGCTGTAGATCAAGGATAAGTTAGTACTAAATGAAAATAGCGAAAGCGTAACCTTATCTCAATCAGAGTAGTCCCTTACACAAATATATAGCTCGCCGATCTTGTAACATAAATTATGTTTAAGATAGAACTTTATATTAACGAGCTATTGACATTTATCGTAAATCTTATTACCTCCTATAATAAATAGGTCATTAAACGAACGAATAATTCAAAAATACTAACATGATTACCAAATCCATTCAAAATTTCTAGTAAATTATTATATTAATGGCTATATTACAAAACATTTATTCTATAGATATATATTGTACAGTATATAATATATATATATACATTAAATTATATAAACTATATATAATATCTATTATAATATATATTAGATTCATATATATATTATATAGTATAATATATACTATATAAATATTATATATATATACTTATATATGATATATATAATATTTTATTTATATTAATATAGATATATATTATATATAATATATAGTTAGGATATATATGTGGTGTAGTGTCATCTTTTTTCCGCCGCGTCGTTGTAATTTATATGTATTCTTCTTTAGTAGGAGCATCGAAGTGTTCTTTCCTAACTCCCTTCACATCCATTAAGAGGGAAACGACTACTATCATTGATTAACAACCTAAATGACCGTAGTAAAGAGCTACAAAGTTGGAGGAAAAACTAGTTAACAAGTTTTGTAGAACTCTTTTACCCCAGAAGAGATTACAGAGAATAACTTTACAGTCTATTACAAAATTTTGCAAAACTTATCTTTAGGTTTAATTGTATGATGTGATCAGTTACCAAGACTGGAAACCACATTACCAATTTCATTTTCTTCATTTAGAACCAGACATGACTTAAACCAATATGTAGAACAATAAAAAAATATTTGAGACGAAAAGATCTGGTTAACTGCTAGACAGTTTGTTCGTATAGTTTAATGCTATTTGTCAGTGGCTAGTATAGTCACAAGTAGATGGTACAGTACGTAGTGAGATAGCATGTACGTTTTTAGCTAGATAGTTATAATGTAGTATCGTTAGAGTACATAACGAGTTCTAGCAGATCATGATCTTCAATACCTCAACAATGAGAGAATTACTTTAAACACACCGGCTTGAAGCTGGTATATATAGTTCACACACAGCGTTACAAATATGCCTGATTCATTATGGATAATCGAATAGAAAAAGACTATCTTTTGTTTCGGTAGAAACGGTATGTAATACATCTTGACTTAAACATCTGTTCTGTTCATCCCTGCTTGCGTAAAGTCAGCAACTGTAACTAAAAGACTAGGAAATGCTGTACTAAAAATCCATTGCGTGATTCATAAACCACACACCACATATTCACTAGGTTTTTCATGAATTCACGAACATTACTCATGCAGCCCAGTAAAAGTATAGCTACTTTAGATCAATGCATAAGTGCTGAACTCTTCCCTGCAAGAAACTACTTGGATTTCAACATTCTCCAGAGTTATTTATTAGACATTATCTCAACTTATCTAACCGAACTAATCCTATTACTCACTTTACTGACTAGGCTAACTATACCGTATAACTTACACTACTACAAAAAGCTATTTTCTATCAACTTATCGCTAAGTACTAGCTGGGAAACTATTTACGTGGTTGAAATATATAAGTAGGTTAATGTTCCTCTCCGATGTTGAAGCACGATTGACTTATCTGACTTCATATATAAAAGCTCGTCCTTAGAACTTACCTTATAAGAACTGTCTAAATAGCCTCACTAAGAAACACGCAATGCAGCATGTAAGACCTACTACTAACTTTCGTGAGCTCTAATACTTATTGCCATAGTTTTCAGTTCCAATAAAAACTAGATAGCGATCTGTTCCCACTAATTTACGACTTACGATTGACTAAAAATTCTTTAAAAAACTAAAGTATCTATAATCGATGAAACAGCTGAATAAATGTGTCTATGTGAAGGAAAAGAGAGTTTGAAGTGACCTGACGAAGAAGAATCTTTACATAATACTAACCTGTCCGAGGTCCACACACGAATCCCCTTGATCTGTATATGTCTACAATAACACATCTAACTACCATCAGCACTACACACACATACATAAAGGTTTCCTATAACATAATCTGATTATATAGTTAGTTATTAAGCTTATAACTTATTAGTCATATTTACGTTTCTTAGTATGTTAATATATTACTCAATTATATACGTGTAATAAAGATACTTATTCAATATCCACTTATTGTAATATATATAGTAAGAATAAATATTTAGTAATTTTACTTATTTTCATTATATATCATCTCTATAAAATAATACTATTGTTGTACTACAATGGTAATAGATCATTAATAATAAATGTGTAATATCCGATCTTAATCTAATTAATACTAGACAATTTGAATATGAGTCGTATAAATCAAATTTATTTTAATTTGCCGTTGATCTTTTGGACCAATTAAGTTTTTTAAGGCATATGATAGTAATGAATATTCTAAATGCTGTATCAATTAATAATATCACTTATTTATAAAGTACACAATAAATTACTCAGATCAAAGACGCTAGAGTAGTACATTATTATTATCTCGAAGGGACCACTCGATTCATATTTCTTTCCCTTTTTCTAGGTTTGACTTTTACTGATCCTCATGCACTTCATATTAATTTCGTAGTGTAAGTTTTTTTCCATGGTAGTATTAAATTACTATCATTAATATAGTTTTTATTCACTAAGAGTTTAAGTATCACACATAATTTTGATTATTCTATACTTTCTTCTTATATGTAATCCCAATCATTCTCAAAGAATTCTCATTATCGTTTGGTGAGCTTTCAACGTAAACTAAACTTAGACTTTTAGACTATCACATTAAAGATTTCAATCTTTTATCTATATAATATTATGTACTATAATATTACTACCGCTTCATGAATGCATTTACGATCAGTATTTATCGTATCCCAGAAAAGTGAATCTACGTTTCTTTGGCATTTATACCTTATCCTTTAATTGAAACATCCACGTTTCTCCTTTGACGTTCTCATTCGAAACTCTTGGTCAATCTTCAAATTATTCGAACAGCCAGAAAACATCAAAATAACATGTCTTATCAATCTATCGACAAACTTAGTTATGAATCAGCCAACATGCTACGCAGAGGGAATATGATTGGAGGTGCAGCCGTTCATTGACCCTTTCAGTTTCAAAAATTAATTTTTTTCATCTGCTTATTGCAAATAGTTGTCGCTATAAAGTGACTTGCGACCGAATCATTATCTCTGCATCTTTTGCGATCCTCTCTAATGGGGCAGAGACACAATCGTTCTCGTTGTATCTACTCTGCTCGACATAGCCTATACAATTACAGGCTACCGCCATTTCGAAAATACAGCTCGACCAATCGTCTGTCTCATAATATTCTTGGTATTTCTTTTCTCGTGACCTTTTTGAAAATCTAAGGGGATGTTTTATTTTGATCTCCTTAAAAAAAAAATTTCACACTACTCTAATTGATTGTCCTGTATAGGATGTCATACATCCTTGTATAGATTATGCATCACTTTTCTAGGGTTCTTATGGAAAAGGGCAGAGGGCAGAGTCTAGTGCTTTTCTCCGTTCAGCCCTGTCCGCAGCAACAACAACTTTTTTCTGGCTGTCGATACGACAGTTTCTTCTTCTGCTCTCTCTCTCTCTCTCTCTCTCCTCTCTCTCTCTGCTCTCTCTCTCTCTCTCTCTCTTATCAATATATACTATATAATACCCAAATCATCATATCATATATATATCATATATATATATATAATATATAAGTACATATATATAATATAAATATTATATGATAGTATATAAGTGAATGAAAGTGTATTTCTGATTTCATCTAATTATGAAATAAAATTATTATGATAAAAGAAAGAAAAGATAAAATATATATTTATTAAGAAAGGAAATAAAATGAAAGACGTTTAATTCATACATTTTACTTTAAAACAATGCGATAATAAAAAGGAAGCCAAAAATACAAATGGAAAGAAAAGAGCTTTCAATGTTTTTTTCCATTTTATTTAGTAACTCAGAATTAGATAAAAAAAAATGTAAAAATGTAGAAATGCAAAGTTTTAATTTTGTTATTCATATTATAATAAATGAACTCTTTGATTCAAGGAAACTTTCAATTGAAGTTTTTATGTAACTAACTGAGATCAAAAATATTGACTTAAAAAATGTAAACATTAAAATACATAAACAGGATGTAATATTTATATTCATTTATAGTAAAGGAAACGACGTTTTAGTAATATTAAATTTGATGAAATAAAAAAAGTGAGATTGGTTACTTATTTATAAGATATTTTCGTTCAAAAATTTCTTTCATTTGGTAAAATATTTTTTTTTAACTTTTTGTGGAAAAAAAAACAAAATTCGGTTCGATAAAAAATAAAAGTAATTACTTTAATAAGAACTGTAACAACAAAATCATTAACAAAAACATTAGTATTAACAACTAGTAAAACAAGAATATTAACAAGATAAAACAGAAACAAGAACAAATAAATAAACACAACGTCAACAACAATGGTAACAAGAACATTAAAAGTAATCACTAGAACAAAAAATTAACGTCAAAGCAAAAAGAAATTACAACAAAAACTCGGTAAAACAGTGACGTCAGCAAGCAAAACCTATAAACAAAATAAAATAAAAAATATGTCAACATGAGAAGCATCTTAATACATTCAACATGAATAGCAGCAGAATGACGATACAAAAACTTGTGAGGAACAAAAGCGAAACAATAAAAAATATGTTCACCTAGTAGTATTCTTTCAATTTTAAGAGCCTCATTTGCTACTTATGTAACAAATTTTATATTGTAAAGTCCTTCATAATAATATTAAAAGCCACAGAAACTTACAAACATCTGTTTCGCATATTTAATCGTCTTGAAGTCGTAAAAAACCAAATAATATTTAGCCAGAGCCACTTAAATATTTTTTATCCGAGTTTTGGCAAATGAATTATTTTGTGTGTGTGTGTGTGTGTGTGTGTGTGTTGTGTGTGTGTGTGTGTGTTTGTGTGGTGTAGGTGTGTGTGTGTGTTGTGGGTGTGTGTTGTGTTGTCCTTTACCCTATTGACTTGTCTGAGATGCCGCAGGATGAAGTATATCAAACGTGCTATGAGAGCATTACCGTTTGTATATTTCAAGCAAGACTATATGAAATACCAGACATCTATATTCCAAAATATGCGTAGCAGTTGCTGTAGGCTTCTCCTTCATAAAGAATGAAACGAATAACTATGATAATACTGTCATTAGTGACAAGGTGGTTAAATAGAGCGAACGGAAGTTGAAAACAATAATTTAGAACTTTGTGTTTCCAAAGAGTGTAAATTGTAACCCCACAGAGTTCTCTTATGATGCTTGTTAATTTGGGATGCAATTTTGTAGTTTATGATCTACATGTTATATATATATATATATTATTATATATATATAATATAATATCTTACAAATATATATATATATATATATTTGATGGCTTTAATATATATACATTATAATAAATAAAGATATATATATTATATATATACTAATAATAATATTATATATATATATATATATAATAGTATACATCTATATATATTATATATATATATATATATATATATATTATATATATCATTATATATATATCATAGATAGTATAAGATAGATAGAGTAGATAGATAGATAAGAGTTAAAAGAGGATGAAGATAATGAAATAATAATATAATCAGGAAAGAAAAAGAAATCAATAACATCGTCCTCATTTGAACAAGGTCATGAAACGCCCAATAGTTAATTTAGTCATATTTTCCTTTTTCCTCTCGCATTATACTTATATTATCTTCCATCCTAATTTATTAATTAAACATCTATCTATCTATCTTATCTATCATTACTATCTATCTATCTAAATTGATTATTATATATATATGATAATATATAGTATATATATACTAGTAAATACTAAATACTATTATATTCGGATGATTTGGTTCATTTATATACTCATACTTTATATATATAATCTATATATTAATTTAATAATAACAAATATTTTATTTTTTTATATCATTGCTTTATGCAAAATATTCATGTAACCCATAATTCGCATATAAATGCGTCAGGAAAGGGATGTTTTGAATTTATCTCAATTCCAAGAAAACAGTAAAGCAATACTATATCGTGGACCTCTTAATATGCGATATGAATTATATAGTAAGGATATAATAAGATAATAGATCTCAAACTAACAAATTTGTTATGCCCTACAAAACAGTATTATATAAGTATAGGATGTTTAGTATGAATATATTAAAAAAGCCTAGCCTATAATAAAATACCACCAATTTAGGTATAGGTTGATAAATATTATAATACTACACTTATGTATAGCTAATACACCAACAATAAATTAATAACTAGTGATAGGTTAATATATAAATCCATACGACGAACTATAATAATAGTCTTATAAATATATGAGCAGCCGAAATTACTATACTATTAATACTATTACTATATAATATTACTATATATATCACTATATATATATATACATATATATATTTATATATATAGTAGATATATATATATAATATATTATATATATATATATAAATATCTATTATAATATATACAATATATACATATATATATAATATATATATATTAATACTAGATATATATTATATAATTATATATATATATAATATATATATATACATTTAACCTTACTATTATATATATGTGGGGTGTGTGGTGAATATATATATTACGTGTGTGTGTGAATTTATAGTGTAATTCTCTAGTAGCCACTAAACCCTGCTTCCTTCACATGACACAGTTATCCTAAATTATTGATTCTAAATATGACTCTGCTATATTTTTTAAAAGATTTTAGCGCTATATCCGGACATTATGCGAACCACGATCCATTTCTTTCTTGAACCTGTGAAGGCTGTGCTCATAAATACCGAGGTTTAACCTCTGCTTTTCTTGTGCTATTTGTCTTAGGCAAGACGACTTTTATTAATTACAGTATAGTAGTCTTCAAACTCAAGGAACTTAACCTACTTATATTTCAACCCGTAAATA
>JABUQX010023417.1:42500-52128 GCA_015478945.1 Trachelipus rathkii
ATATATTATATATATATATATATATATATATATATATTATATAATATAATATATATATATATATTATATATTTATATATATATATCAGATCAAGGCATTGAGTTATAGATAATTCTGTGTCCTATACGGGCCTATATACATTTTTAAATTTTTTACAAAAAAAATTACTTTTACTAAAAATGCTGAAGCAATCAGTTATTTAAAAAATGCCATGTTTGAGACATGAGACATAAACCACAGATTCGAAATTTCATATAACCAGCTATATTTGCATAACTTAATATAATCATTATAATCAACTCTATTATGAAGCAGGAAAACGAATAGCATCTTTACCTCTCAAAAGGTTCAAAGCTTAGACTCAGGAACAAAACTTTCTCCCTGGTTCTAAAAACCATTGTAGAATTATTACTTTTAATATATAAAATAATAATTTATATATATTATATAAAAGGATTTTTTAGCTTGTTGGAAAAATGAGAGGAGGTAGAAGAGAGAGAGAGATGATGTAGTTAAAAAGATGTATGAGTAGATAGAGAGAAGAGCGTAAGATAGAGTAGAGAGAGAGAGAAGAGTATATAATAGAATGAGAGAATAGAGTAAATGAGAAGAGAGAGTAGATAACAATATGCAATATTTGAGATCGCCTTTTAAATAATATTACCGGCAATCTTTTCAATATATATATTATATACTATATATATATATTATATATATTAATATATAATTATACTATATATTAATATTATATATTATATTATATGTATTATAATATTAATTGCCCTTTATATTTGGTTTTGTTTATTTAATTTATTTTGTTTAAAATGTACGATATGTGTAACATGAAGCTATCTTTAGCGTAATTCGTAATATGTATAAATTCCTGTAATTACGTATATATAATGATTAAAGTATATATATAATATATTTAAGTTATTATATTAATATATATATATACTTATATTACTTATATTATAATATATATATAAATAATATTAATATATATATTAAATAATATTATATTAATATATAATAATATTAATAATTAAATAATTATAATATAAAATATAATAAACTTAATTAAAACTGTACTTTGAGATTACTATTAATAATCAAAATAAATTGGGCAACTATGAGCTTCAGCTATACAATTGCAAATCCATAGCATTCTGCCCAGCGCATATGTATTGAAAAATCTCTAAGCAGTGGTGATAAAAAACATTCGAGCGCCCTTTGACTCGTAACTCGTATCTATTCCGCGATACGATACTGTTGGTGTCTTCAAGTTGATCTTATAGTTTATTCCCTTCGCTGGGTATACCTTTTAATCTCACCATAATTAATCTCATATTACAATTAGCTCGCTTTCATTCTTCTTTCCCTTTTATGCACATCAACCATAAAAGACCATGTGTTATTTATATCACGACTTAA
This sequence comes from Trachelipus rathkii, assembly GCA_015478945.1. Lineage (NCBI taxonomy): Eukaryota > Metazoa > Arthropoda > Malacostraca > Isopoda > Trachelipodidae > Trachelipus > Trachelipus rathkii. Next base: position 43,935 of record JABUQX010023417.1, read on the forward strand.
AGAAGTTATTACATATTGACAGAAATTAAAAATTTCTACTGAACTATAAACTGCATATTAATCAATAATAATAATGGTATTCTTTTAAAATCAGACATCACAAGATACTCACAACATAAATTAACAACATGATTCAATTAATTAACTATAAATATCATGTTTAGTTATTTATTGCTATAATAAATATAACTCAAAAACCCTTCGTGTTATTCTTCTTTCTCTCTCCTCATATCTTATATATACGTGTGTGGTTCGTATTTATCTTTTTGCGGCGGTCCCGAGCCTCGGGAGGCCGCTCCCCTGTTCTTCTCCTTCCTATTATTGTCTTGTATTCATGTGGGCGCGCCGCGTGCTCTCGGTAGCCGCAGTCGGAGTCGGAAGATTTTCGTGAGTCACGAGTTGGAACGTTAGCCGTGATCGGAAGTCGGAGTCGGAGTGGAGCACTACACAGACTGAATTTTATACACTCCGTGTATCAATAATTTCTTCGTATCGATAGTAATATTATTCATAACAAATCATCAGCAAATATGTACATAAACATCGACCAAATTACAACAAACACTACTTTGTTTTTTGTTTTTTTTTTTTTTTTTAGACTATAATCATTTAGATCAAAACCTTGGTTTGTTTCTTTTGTTGCGATTGATCGTCTCGGCTATCATTCTCTCCATTATAAGCCTAATATATTGCTTCTATTCATTTTTAATATAGAAAAAAGTGGTGCTCTCGGAGATTGGCTCTCCATGAACTACTTCTGAACAAAACATAGTTGATTTTTTTTGGTTCTTTTCTCGTTAATAATAATTATTTCATTTTATGTCTCTCATAAAATAATTATCTTAATCACTTCTTATTTTGCTTATTTTTATAATTCAATTTTCTTTTATCTCTTTTTTATGTCTTATTCTTTTACTATTTTTCTTACTTTTTTCTATCTCTTTTCTTCTTTTTCTTATATATATTAATTATTATTTATTATATATGATTATTACTATTATTTCTTCTTTTTCTTTTATTTTATGATCTAATTATTTAATTTATTCATTTTTCTTATCTATCTATTTAATATCTATCATTTTGTTCTACTTCATTTTACTATTCTATACTTATACTGTTTCTATGATACTATACCTATTCTAATTGCCTTTATCTTTATTATTATTATTACGTTATCTATTATCCATATGAACTTCCATGTATATTATATTAACATTCCCGTATAGTTCTTCATGATTTATTATGATCTCTTCACATTGATTTTAGTTTAATATCTCCGATTATCGGACCTAATAATGGTAATATTCATATGATAAATTTCGATTCATTCTGTACCATCTTCAATCATATTTTCTCCTTCTTCTGCCATTATTTGATGAGTAATATCTCTTGATTATAATATTTATATTGTATTATTCGATATTATTATTAGTTATATCCATGTTTTTATTCATGATTTAATTATTTTTTAATTATAAAAATTATTTAACTATCTATTTAATCTACAGAAGTCATTTTCATTTTACTCACCTATTTATCACTAGCTTTATAGTTTATCATAATTCGAAGGTATTCCGTCTTTTTAATTAATTTACGGTATATTGAATAGTAAGACACGAAAAATCTAGCGTACACATGAGAGACAGTTTCACAGATATTTCGTTAGATTTTAAGTAATTGTCTAATCCTGATATATATTTATCCTACGACGCACATACTAAGGACTAATTACTGCACTTGTAAGTTGAAGAATCACTCGCTCACGATTACATATATTAGTTATTTCTACCCCTTATTTCTGAGAGCCTTAATAAACGCGCTTATGACTATACTCAAACTCAAGTTAGTTTTAAATCCTTATTGACCGAACAAAGCTGCTCTAACGCCTTTACTCTATTCGCCTGAATCATAATAACCTGCCGCTGATTGAAAAATCAGTAATATATATCGTGAAGATGACGTGTATATAATGTTATATTGTATAGCATACGATCAACTACCCTGTATTCACTCTATATCTCTAGCTTCCTGAGTTATAAAATAAATAAAAATCAGATACATTATTGTCAAACCTTAATAGAGGAAGATGATTTACAAACTTATTTTAAGTAATATTTACGTGTTAATAACCATTTACCAAAACTAAAAGTAACACAATAACTTATATCAATAAAATAAATTATAAGTATAATATAAGCATCTAAAAACTTCATTACCTACATATGCCTATATACTCGATGATTATAAATCTACTATAAGTATTACACTGCCATTAATTTTTCTTTACGGATTTTTGACTTACTCAACTCATTTTGATGCTCTACACTAAACCTAAAGATAACTTACCACACCGCTCCAAAAAATATATATCAAAGTTTTTTTATAACAATTGTACAACAGTATAATGTCTCTCAATTTACAGAACGAAAACTGTCATGGGCTTTGCTAACGGCACAATTTATCTACATCATGTTACAGAAAAGTCAAGCACATCCAATCCATCAATCATCTGTCAACCAACAAGAAAATCCAGCCCTATAAAACTATATTACAATATCTCTTGAATCACATAAATTTCCTATCAAAATTAATAACCAATCCACAAATCCAACAAACATTAAAAATAATTATAACTACACTGTCTTATAAGGTTGTAAATACCAATACATAAAGACTTCCAATTACTTAACTTTTGGATTAGTTTCTACAGCATTATATACAATCAAATATAACAATTGACACTACATTGCACAGTATAATATGACTAGATTAAAATAAATCTTCTCAGAGCTACATTTTTTATATGGCTCACTAATAACACCAACGAAACAAAGCGTCTAGATAATGCAAATTGCAGTTATTATAAATACTATATAACTAAAAAATTTATTTTACGATATAGTGTACTAATGAGTCAAGATCATTAATATAACTACAATCTACTAATCACATGATATATATATATAACTTTATTATGAATAATTAAGTCTATGGCAACAATACATTAATTAAAACCTATATACAAGCGCACTAATATTAGTACTCACATATAACTTTACGTACTGACCTTATATATAATATCTGTATTATATTATTTACTACAATAACTTAATTAGTTTCTAGTATATTTTATATGTAAACTATATTAAGAATTTACCTATATAAATAAATTTTACATCACCACTCTATTATACCCTAAATATATTATATAATAAACTCTAAAACATGTGATATTTTTACGAAAATACGATTCACTAATATTACTTATATAGTAATCTCAAGTATTTATTACTAATTGAATTAGTACTATATATTACCCACACATTATCCCTTGAAATTCTACTAACCCTAAACTAAATCCTCTTCCGCTTACTCCTCCTTTGCTCCAAGACATTAAAACTAAATAGCGTTGTGTGGAATGGAAATCACTTAGCATGTAAATTTTCTATCAGTCCATATGATGTATCATATATTTATAAATTTAGACTAAATATTATTATTTAAGTAGTCACTAAAAGTAAAATCAAATTAATCAATTAGTAAATAAAGTAACAATAATAATTTATAAAATTATAGTTATATCATTATAATCATATATAAAATTATTATGGTAACACATAGCGAACATATCTTCAATCATATTACTACTAGACGAATTAGCTGTAAGTACAAAATATTCAGAGAGGGGCGAAGCGACGCCGATTTGCCCTCATTGGAGGCCTCAGGTGCTCTATTAACCTTGTTAGTATATAAGGCAACACAGGTACACAGCAATTTTAAAGAATCGTACTAAATCAAAGGCTCACAACCATATCTTCTATATTATCTCTGCCAATATAGTAGTCTATTGCCTACTGAACTGATACACAAATGGAATATGTGGTAACTTTAACCCATCAACTATTATAGAACCCCTTACAGAACCATGCTTCATAAGGCAACGTTACATCATTTCTATAGTAAAACCCAAGGTAGTCAAAAACTCTATACTATCCATAACTTATATATATATACTATATATTATTCCCCTTTATTTTACCCTATCCACTATTCATAATTGCAGGTATAATGCCTGTGTGAATTAGAAGTAAAAATGTATATATTAGAAAATTTCAGAACATTCTGGTAATTCATAAATAATATAATATAAAGCATAGCAGAAGTAAAATAATAGTACTATAAACATAAATTACATAAAACCAACTGGGAAAAGCATTAGTTTAATGCAAATATCAGATTAGATAATTATACTGGAGATAATTTAAAATACCTTATATATCAATAAATATTATAGACTTGCATGTTATATTATCTTATATATTATACACAAGTCAAGTAAAAATATACTATAAAACTCACAACTAATCACAATATATATCTACTATCAAAAATATAGTCACAAACAGATACTTATATACCGTCTCACAATAATACAATACATATATATATAGTGTATGATATATATAGTATATAAACTATTTTTTTATTTTCATTTAAAGTACCTCATTGAAACTACTATTATATTATCACCTATAATAAATTGTACATTCGCCTCTACTTATGTCAAATATATTTACTAGTACAAATATATCATATAACTTATATCTCAAGTAGCACATAAATAGTAATAATTATTTAAATATACACTAGGAAATAACTAAACTAACTGAATAAACAAATATATAGCTAGTAATATTATAAAGTCTACTCGAATAGTACACAGACATATATTTCCAACCAGCGTCTCTATAGCCTCATAGAGATCATGTTGCAGATTATCAAATCACGGTATAAGGCTGTCACTACGGCTTTCTGAAAGAGTTGTTCGACACTTTCGCATACACTACTCATCTGAAAACTATTCGCTCTCGAAATAATCTAATAAGGTTAAATAAATCGATGACACACTCAGCACATAAAAAATCAATATGACATTGGTGGGGGGTGGAGGAGTAAGAGAGTGAGGGAAAACAGATGTGCCTTACTTCGTAAAAGATATTAGTTGAACGGAGATCTCATTAATTACAAAAGTCTAAATCAATGCATGTTTTCTCCTCCTTATATAATTTAACCAGCATGGCATTATCTAACTCTCTTATCGAGACTAACAATATCAGGGTGAGGCTCTTGTCAACATAACATTTAGCTAAACACAAACTACAGGAAGAATGTGAAAAATCAAGCTGATGGCTGGCTATCCTAGAAGAGCAACAAAAAAGCAGATAAGAACTCGCGAATAGGTCAAGCCACCTCGTTGTGACAAAAACTATATCAAAAGGCAGTTGATTGTAACGCATTTGGGCGAAGACATACATTTACATCACATCACACACATCACACACACACACTACACCTCCCCACATCACAATACAAACACTACACATATACGGTAACACACGCACGTCGGGACCCACACACACTTGGACACCTTTCCATATTATGATGTTCAACCCTGCCCAAAAGCTTTACAAAACACCAGGCATAGCACATCATCACCACCCCAGCTCATTGAGATATCCCTAATTTTAAAAATACAGAGCGACAATTATACTTCATATATTAGATATAAGTAGGGGAGGCTACTAGGGGTCCCAACCTGGTGGGTGGCTTTACAAAGTGCAAGCTACAGATACGCACTCGCCGATTTATAAACGTGCTATACACGAGGAAAATAAAACTCGTTTGCAGGCTTGTAAATACTGGGAGTATGATCTATCGTCGTATACTCTCAGGAGGTTGGTCACCCTGTACTGTGGGTGTGTTCCTATCGCTCAATGGAATTATAGTCAAGCCGAAATGTGCAGTTACATTACACAGTTCCTGGCTCTATTAGTGTATATTGAGCCTAAAATTAAAGATGAGCTTGAGCTCTTCAGACAATGAAACGTGCAAAGAACACATCTAACTGGATGCTCTCAGCTCATTGTTTAGGGTGTATGAACACTGGTGGTCGTCGCCTAGGGAAATATAAACTCGTAACAACCATTAGTCTTTATGCGAGGATGTGCGGTCCCTGATCAAAATGCTGATTGTGACTGAACGCATATCCTCGACGAAAGCGGCCGATTCTAGGTCGGGAGGGTGGACAGAGGGGGTCGAAAAGTAAGGGATGCTTACATTATATGACGTATATAAGTATATAGCTATTATTTATATTAAGTATTAGTTATATGTCAGATATATGACGTTAATATGAGGGAATGTATTATATATACTATATTATGATGTATACTTATATAATTGTAGTTATAATATTAAATATAGTTAGAATACTACCAAGAACCAGTCATATATATTATAGTAATAATATATATATAATATAGTATAGTATAGTATAGTTATTAGATAGTATTAGTATTATTAGTTAATCAGTATTGTTCTAATTTGTCCTTAAACACTTACATTATGACACGCATTTGGAGAAATATTATATGAGGAATTTATGAAGTATTATTTGATCAGTATTAGTATTAGTTAACCAGTATTAGTATTATTTGATCAGTATTAGTATTAATAGTTGATCAGCATTAGTGAAATTTGTCGTTAAACACTTATGTCACGTATATGTAGAAATATGTGAGGAATTTATGGAGACGCGTTATTCATTGAAAAGCAAATGTTGATAAGTTGTAACAATCATCAGATAGCCAAACTTTGACTCTCGGTCAGGAAGATTGGGAAGAATTACTCCGGAATTTATAACAAAAACTCCTCCGTCTTCCTCTCTCGTCTCTCTTTTCCTCTGCTCTCTCTTCTTCTTCTCTCGTCTCTCTCTCTCTTCTCCTCGCTCTCTCTCTCTCTCTCTCTCTCTGTGAGACAAAGAATACTGAATATTTAGAGACTTTCGTCATGAAGCTGATCTTCAAAAGCTTATTGCACCCTCCTTTATCTAGCCTTCTTTCTGATTGATTATTGTTTGTGCGCCTATAATATATAATATATATATAATTTATATATATATATATATATATATATATATATATATATATAATTAATATATAATATTTATATGTAATATAATATTATATATGATATAGTATATAATAAATAATAATGTTATATATTATAATATATATATATATGTTATCGAATAGGGGGAATTTTTATTGTGAAATAGATTTTACTTTAATTTTCATAGGAACTGATGAAATTTTGCCATAAGCTTCATAAAGTTGTAATGTTATTTGCACAGTAATGCAAAAATGTAAGCGATATTTTTTAACTATTCAACTTTGTCATTTGTATATATTTGTTTTGTTCAACCGCTTTTTCTAATATTTGATATTAAGAAGAAAATAGGAAAGAGAAACACGTTGTTCTACAACAATTGTGAATCCTTCACTATAATCTATATATAAAATATATTATAATATATATATATATAATTATTATATATATATATATAATTATAGTATATATATTTAATATATTCATTATATAATTAATATATATATTATATATATATATATATATATATATATATATTAATACACTAGCAATTTCGGAGCCAAATGTGAAGGGCCATAACAGCGAAGTAACGTCAATCGCATTTTGCGTTGGATATGGAAAATGTTAAGTATTTTGGAAAAATATACAATGGAGTGTATTCTATTAAAATTGCAGGGAATTACAAAGATTGAAGCATAGCATAGGTTTATCTAACATCTTACGTGAATTCTTATTAAGGTTACAAAATATCATCTGATGGCGTGTAATCGAGATTGTAATGAAAACAATAAATGTGCATTGAGATGGATTATGTAGGTTAATAACAGGAGGTTTATAAATGTCTGTGCCCAGCTTGGTGGTGTGTTGTTGTGCCTCCCTGCGGTGTGTTGCTGCCCCGTGTGGTTACCCCATATTCCCTGTGTGTGTGTGGGTGCGTGCGTGCGCCTGCCCCCCTCGCCCTCCCCCTCCCGCCACGGTGGTCGCCCGTGGTGTGGTTCTCGTCGCGTGTGGCAGTTAGTGTTATCTTATCTACGGTGTGTTGCACGTGTTGCCCCCCCCCCACCCCAGGCGTATCTTTACCCCCGCGTCCCCCCGCCCTCGTCATACCGGTGGTCGTTACCGTCCGGCTGTCCGTAGTCGGTATAATTATGGTCACTACACACAATGGCTGTGTATGTGTTGGGTTGTGGGTGGTGTGTGGGTTGTTGGCTGCACAATGGCACTACACAACTACACGACCACAGTT
>JABUQX010023418.1:0-24463 GCA_015478945.1 Trachelipus rathkii
TCGCTGACCATATAGCTTATATATTTTTATATATAAATACTATAATTATAACTATATTATATATATATCATATATAGTATATTATATATATATATATATTATATATATATATATATATATATATATATATAAATATATATATATAATATAATATAATATATATATATATATATAATTATATATATATATATATATATATATATATATAGGTCAGGCCTCATAGAGACCCACAATGCCCATATCTCAACACTACAAACAAGCACCAGGAGGAGGAAAAGCAATACATTCTTCAAGTTGCTGGTCCAATTTAAGTGCGGAAAATGTTTAAAAAAAAAAAAATAAAAAAAAAAATAAAAAAAAAATTATATCTTCAAAAACTACTACATAAGCTACAGCGAAAAGGAAACATTTTGGAATCTCGTTAAAATTCTGGATTAGGGGAAAGGGAAAATGTCAAAAAAAATAAAAAAATAAAAAAAAAAATTATCGTTATTATTATTTATAGTAGTATGATTAGAGGGCCTATTTAGAAACCTGTTTATTGGTTACTCCGTCTCTGTTAAAATAATAGGATTTCTATAAATTATGCTTTTTTTTTTTTTTTTTAAACTAAAGAATACCCCCCAAGGTTTTATACCGCACCGATGGCATGAGTCGGGGGTCTCTCGGCCTTCCGGGAACTACGGGGTAGGACTATTCCCCCCTCCGGGAAGGGTCTCCGGACCCCCGCTCTTTGGTATTTTGGGTGTCGCGGGGTTCCTCCGGCCCCTCCCCTACGGGGCTATTATGGGAAAAAACGGTCCCCCCCCTATGGTCCCCGTCGGCTCGAGCCCGCTAAATTGCCGTGTTTTATAACCTTTTATAATATTTACGTATATATATATGTATGTCCCAGCACCCCCCCAAAAAAAAAAAAAAAAAAAAATTAGGCAATTCTTTATGTTTTTAAATTTTTTTTTATTATTTTTTTTTTTACACTTTCGCGAACCCAAAAATTTCTACAAGGATTATCCAAAAAATGTATTTTAATCATTTCCTTGTACGATCAATAATATGTAGGTTTCGAATATGATTGTTTTTTTTTATTTTTTTATTTTATTTATTTTTTTTTTTTTTTTTTTTTTTTTTTTTTTTTTTTTTTATACCAGTTTCCTCCGGAATAAAATTTTTGCAAGCATTCCAGCAATGTTTTCCTTTTTCCGGTAGCTGTAAGTTAGTTTTTGAGATATGGATGTGGGCTCTTCTAGAGGCTGGCATCTTATATATATATATATATAATATAAAACAAATGTAGATTTTTTTTTTTTTTTTTTACAAGTTACCATCACCTCACGGGCAAAGCCCCCTATTCAAGGAGGGGGTGCTTACACAACAAAATTTCAACTAAACGCCAAATTACGCAGATGAGCACAGACGTTGGCTTTAAAGTGAGGGAGATTAAACTTGAAGTAGGAAAACACAGAGAAGATGGAAGGAGAATTCCAACAGAACAGAGTGGTGGCCAGGAAAGAAGAGAAGGAGGCACCGCACGCGACTAGTCTGAGTTGGCTAACATCAACACAAAACTCATGTGCCGAACACAGCCCCCTTGTGGCTCGGAGGGGCGTTCTTCTTAAGGAGCGGCACGCGAGTGCTTGGAAAGCATCCGCTCGAGCACCTGCCAGCTACGGTTACCTATTAGAAAAGAGATAAAAGCACAACATCGCGCCGCAAAGATTAGAGGGGTCAAGTTGAACTAGAAAAGTCACAGGACAGGTTTTATAAGTCTTTTAGGCCTTTGGACTCGACCCTATCCCAAAAGCCGGGTGAAACCGAGCCCCCCAGATATACGAGAGCAGTACTCCATACAGGCGGAGGGGACCCTTGTAGTTTAACTTGGACCAAGAGTAACTGTTGAAGAGGAAAAAAAGTCTCGCACAGTCTAACAGAAACTCCCCAGTTCTTTGAGGCCGCCCTAGCAACATTTGTGATGTGAGGTTTCCAAGACATTTTTTTGTTTATGTTGAAGGCCAAGGATGTTATATTATGTCAAAACAGGAAGAGACGAGAAACTACGTCGAAAAGAGATAGGAAAGTTTAGAAAGGTGTCTTAGAGAGGGAGATTTCTGATTTGTAGAGTTGGGTTTTTAAAGAACATTAAATTTCACAAGCAAGGTTGAGACGACCCCCACCCGGAAATTCTATCCAGATCAGCGGAGAATGGAATCGAAGATTAAGACCGAGACGGCGCAATTCTAGAAGGTAAAAAGGAAGTGAGCAGAATTGAAATCGAGTTGAAAGAATGAAGGGTTGAGTCATGGGCATATGAGTTGATAGAGTTAGATGTGCCGACGAGAAGATTCATTAATGAAAAAGCAGGAATAAATAAGTTAGGAGATAAGACAGAACCCTGAGAAACGACCAACTTATTTGACAGAAAGGAAAGAAGAGTTCGGCCCCATCAACAACAGCCGAGACTTGAGCGATTTGGAAAGAAAAGTAGACATAGTAGGCAAAGATGAAGGGGAGGAAATCCAAAGGAGGAGCTTGGAGAGCAGTGGACGCCGTTGCCATACCCGGCAAATGGCTTTTTGGATATGTCAAAGCGCGCACCACGCCAAAGTCTCCCCGTAATCACTTGCAGGGTGGAAAAAACCATAAAATCTGTTTTAGATAGGAAAGTATATCACCCAGTAGACCTCGAGCGACGAAAGGCATTACTGGCGATCGGAAGAAGGGAATGAGATTCCAGTAATGGTCAAGAAATTGAGAGTTATGAGAAGGCGTTTCAAAAAAGATCTGTTAGATAGAATACAGTTAGAGCTACTTAGGGCTGAGCGGTAGGTAGAAGATCAGGAGCGGCTTTCCTTTTTTCGGGAATTAGGCTGAATATATGCGCGCTTCCAACACTAAGGGAAAGTGCTAGTATTGAGACATAATGAATATAGTTGAACGAGAGACGGGGCCAGCACGGAAGCACAGACACTCCCTCAAGACTCGGGGAGGAATGCCATCCGGTCCACCCGCCTTTCCTAACGTTCATAGATTCCAGGAGCCCATGACCCGATCAAATGTAATCTCAGCCAAAGAGGATTTTAGGACACCTGAGAAGAGAAGTAGGAGGAAGAGGAGGAATGCCAGAATCGTCCAGGGGTTGAGTTAGAGGAAAATAATATATTAATATTAATATAATATATATATAGGTATATATACTCATATATTATACAATATATATATATAGCAATATTAATATATATAGGCTATATATATACCTAAATATATATATATATAGTATTGATACTACTTACTTATATATATATACTTATAATTATATATATATACTATATAATAAAAATTATAAAAAATTTGTGGATTAAATCAAACATATTAACATTATTTCAAAAATAATTATTGCTCATCATTTTAATTCGTCGTTTTTATATTTACTATATAATATTTTTATATTGAATTTTATTATCATAAATATCGAATATATATATCATATATATATATATAGTATTTATATATATATATATATACTATTTATATACTATATATATATATATATATATATATATATATATAATAGTATAGTATATATAGTATATATATATATATATAATATAATTATATATATTATAATAGTATATAATTGGCAAGTGTATACAATATTTAGAACAGGCATGAAACTATCCGAGAAATCAATATTCAAATGGCCTACTCTAAAAAACAAATGAACCCCCGCGCCGATTTTTGAGATCAGTATGAAAACCTTATTCGAAAATTGTAATTGAATATAAAAGTAAAAAATGAGAAAAGGGGATAAAATAAGATTTTCTAATTTTAATAATTGAAGCCACAATGTACGCAACTGCTCCAAACAGTATATATATTTTTTCGCTTCAATGGTAAATGTCATGATGAAGAGCAAGGTGTGTGCAAACGGTACAGAGGAGCCGCAACAGTTACCAGAAAACTTGAAATGGTATCATTTTCTATGCTCCTTGTTCGCCCGCATTTAGAAAGGAATAAAGTAGGAGGTAAAATATGTCTAATTTTTTATTTTTTTTTTAAGATTTATTTTTTTTTTTTGCTTTAATTTAAAACTAATTGGATGACCCGACCGCGGACGTAAATAAACCGCAAAAGATGGAAGGAGTGTCGGCCAAGAGTCGGCGTTGTCGTTCCTGCACTTTTTACCGCCACTCTACCACTATACCTAACGGTTGTGAAAACGACGGCGGGGGACTCCGCCCCGGCCGCAGCACTCCTCGCCCGCCACGCATCTTGGCACCAGCATACACCGACGGCATGCGAACAACTCATTATCTTGAGGAAACTGGACGTCATTCTCACCGATCCCCCGGGTGTCTGGCATCTGCGATAATTAACGTTGTATATACTATATATATATATATATATAATATATATGTGTATATAATAACTAAATAGCTGTATAAGGTATATATAAAATAATATTTAATAATAAATAATACTCATAATATGTTATATTAATATATATTTATATATCCTTTGTATATATATATCTTATATATAATATAAAATTATTTATGTAATTTTTTTTATATAGATCAGTCATATATATACTATATATAAAACGTACTATATATTCACTCCAAAATGTTTATTGACACATATTATCTAATATTTATGCAAGGAATATCATTTTAGATATGTAAGCTATATATATATGTATATATATATATACATATATATAATATTATTATATATATAGGTACTATATTTAAATTAGTTACTTATATATATGTCCATTTTATATGGCACCTTTTTCGCTTACTACAGCTAGCATGGTCTGATCCTTATAGAGTAGTAAACTTTCTCGGCTGTAAAAAATTTTTTTTTAAATGTTTTTTTTTAAATATTATAATACTATATTGTTAATACCTTATGTAAAGGTATGTACAAAATTATTGTAGCGCGTAACGGACATTGACCCTTTCAAAAAGGTTCGAATATATATATATATATTTTTAAAAATTATTACATTTTTCGTTAAATATTGTTTTAAAAATGAAATATCTCGAAAAGTACGACCACTTACAGAAAAACCAATTAACATCATTGGAATAGTCGTATAAAGGACTCGATATTAACAATAAAGTAATTGTAAAAAACAAAAAAAAACAAAAAAAAAAATTATATTTTAAAAAAATATAAAACTTATCTCAAAAAAGTGAACTGTACAGATATGACATAAAATGGCCTGGCAATCAGCGTATAAAGGCTTATTATACAAATATGCTAAAAAATATAATATAAAAAATAAAAATAAAAAAATTATATAAAAAAAAATCATGGTTTTTTGGAGCAGACGGGGGATTCAGAGGGGGGGGAACGTTTTCCAACCCCGTAGCGGGAGGGGCGGAGGAACCCCCGCGACCACCAAATACCAAAGAGCGGGGGGTTCCTTGCAGACCCTCCCCGCGCAGGGGGAGCGAAATAGTTACTACCCTGTTCAGTTTCCCGAAGGCCGCAGAGGACCCCGAACCTGCCATCTTTGCGGTGTTTCCACATTGCGGTGATATTCTCTAGTTTACTATTATATATATTATATATATTATAATATATGAAATAATGCGTGTATGTATGTATGATGTATGTATGTATGTATTGATGTATGTATGATATGTATATGTATGTATGTATGTATTGTAATTCAAGCTTGCTTGCAAGCTTTGCTCAAATCATTTTTGCTATATGTTTTGCCATGCAATTTTAAATCAAAACTTGTCCAAAATTTGAGGTAAATAGAAAAGATCTGCGGCAGAGTTTGCTGCAAGTCTTTTTCCCGAGCAAGTTTGCCCAGGCAATCTTAAAATTCCAAAGCTTATCAAATGTTCAGCCAGGTGTACATCGCTGTCTGGGTTAACACCAAATACCAGATAATAAATACAATCTAAGCATGGAAAAAAAGTATATATTAGATAAAAACAGCGGCTTACATTACACGTTCATTTCTTTTAGATATAAAGTCAACTTTGTTCTTAAGGCACTTTTATGGATAACTTGTCAAGGTATTACAATAAGAACACATAAACTCTCTCCTCTCTCTCTCTCTCTCTCTCTCTCTCTCTCTCTACTCTCTTCCTCTCTCTCTCTCTCTCTCTCTCTCCATTGATATTAAAATTAATTATTTAGTATCATAATTATTTGAATCAATTGATCCACTTTGGTAAATAAGAGAGTAAGAACCATGGATTTAAATAAGCCTGTTAAACAGTACTTAATTTTTTAAATGAAATAATTCTCCATTTAAAGATAGCAAAAAATATAGTCTTAGAAATTTAAAATATGTCTTCAATTATTATAATATTCTGAGTATATATTAATATCATAATTATAAAATTTGATGAAAAATTGCATCATGGATAATGAAAACCCCCCGAATTCTAGATTTTTTCCCCGAAAAAGATAGAAATTTAAATTTTAAAAACAAAATTGTTTTAATTAAAAGTTAAATTTGAAAAAATTATTTTCCAAAAAAAATTTTTTTTTTTTTTTTGTTTGAGTAAGACCATACATACCATACATACCATACATACATACATACATTACATACATACATACTACATTACATACATTACATACATACATACATTAGACATACAACAACATTACATACATACATACATGACATACATACATATATTAGTGCAGTTAAATATATAATAATATATAATATATAATATAAATTATTTTTATATACATATAAATATAATATATAGTAATATATTACATATATATATTGCATTTTTTTTTTATTTTTTTTTAATTTTTCCACGCGATGCGGATCCTTCGATATACACTCTGTCCTAATAAACTTTAAAGTACCAGTCACACTTGAAACACACTATATATATATATATTTCGATTCTGTCATTATACTCCATTATTAACTGTTATCAGGGCATAGATATGTAACATGTTATTGTTATTAAGGATGAATTTTCCTTTTTAATAGTGGTTAAATACTTCCTGCCATAGTCGCAGAGTTTGTAATTTATTTTGATATATTTATGTTATTATTATTTCTATTTAAATTTAACTTCATTATACACTAATAAATTAAAAATATGCTTTGTTACTATCTTATATCGATAATATAATTCTCTGAATATTTAATATACTCATTGTTTAAAATATCATACAAATCATACGTAGATATGTAGAAGATTTAAAAATAAATCATTTTATATATCGATATATATTTTTTTTTTTATATTGTTTTTTGTAGCCTTATTTATATAAATAAATTCAAAAATAATTAGAGATATAAAAATAATTGTTATTTGTTTTTCACTGGCTTGTTTTTGGGTATAAATATAAGGCTATTTTCACATAGTTGTTTGTTAAAATTATTAATTATAAAAAACATAGTGTGATTCAGATAGCTATTATTTTTGGGTAGGAAAACCGGAGGTGAGGCTTGCGGTTTTATATATTAAATAATATATATTATAATATATATAGTTTTATAATATAATATATATAAATATAAATATATTACAATACATATTTAGTTATTAATTAATATGCAGATTAATAAATTATAATATATATATAAATTTTAATTTATAAATATTATAAAATAATTTAATATTTTATTAGTATTTAATCACTGCCATAGATTTAATTTATAAGTCATAATCTTATAATGAAAAATTATAATATTATATAAATATATATATAATAGATTGTAAAGTTAAACTTTATCTGGTTCATTATAAGCTGTGCTTTAGTTTTAAGTTGTATTTATATAATATTATAATATTATATATAATTTACAATATATAATATTTAATTTATTTATTTATAATTCATAACGGGCGTGGGGATATAAAATAAATATTCTTACCATAGCAAGAATAATTAATATAATACATCTGTGTGTATGTAGTTTGTTCAGGGTGTGTATTGTTATATTTTATTCTTTTCTTCTATACTATTCCTTATATATATCCTTCTTTCTCTTATCTATTTACCTATACCATATCATCCTATATATATTTACTCCTCCATCATCATACCTATTATATATTATTATATATATCAATAACTACACTATAAATATACATTATAATATCAAATTATACAATACTATTAAAGTAATATGATACAAGTAGACTCTACATATTTAGATTGAGGATTGAAAACTTTGATAATTTCAAAGCCTCCACAACGAAAATACCTAGAGTAGGAACGCAATATATATCAGGGAGTCGGCGTCTCTCGGCCTCTAGGTGACGGACCGGGACGAAAGTCCCCCCTCTGATCCCCCATCGGCTCGAGGCCCCCTATTGGAAAATATATCGCTTCCTTGACCTTAACCTCCAACTTACATCGCCATAGTTAATTGACAAATAAAATGCTTTAAAAAACTGAATAGAATTATTATTTAATTATTATTAATTATTATTATTATTTATATTTTAATTATTATTTTATTATTATTATTATTATTATTGAATGATATTATTATTATGATTATTTATTATTATTATTATTATTATTATTTATTATTATTAATATATTATTATTTATTATTATTTATATATTATTTATAATTAATTAGTATTATTAATTATTATTATTATTATTATTAATTATTATTAATTATTATTATTATTAATATGTTAATTATTATTATTTATATATTTATTATTATAACATATTAATTATTATTATTATTATTATTATTATTATTATTATTATTATTATTTTTATATAAATTGTACTAAATATTTGAATTAATAAATTCATGTCTAAAAAATTTTCCTTTAACAATTATCAGCAAAATAAATGCATTAAAAGAAATGCCTTTTCTTAACCAAAAAATTCTATTCAAGCAAAATCAAATAGCATGAACACAAATATTACCATAGGATAGTAAGAGGAAGGAATTTTATTACCATGCTTAACAAAATTTGGAGAAAATAAAAAAAATATCATTTGATCAATTTCTTCCTCTTTTTAATTCTGTTTTTAATTTACAAAAAAAAAGTAATAAGTACAAAATTTCACACAAAAAAGTTAGTCCATTTACTTAACTTTCGTTGTGTGATTTACAAAACAAGTAATTTATTTAATTTTCTATTGTTTCAATAACTAAACTAATATTAAAAAAGTTCAATCTTTTTTCGATACGCGCGCTTGGTGTTCTATTGCTGTTCGATTTAGTAGGTTTAAAAATAAAATCGGCTTAAGCTTAACTGGAAGCTTATAATCAACAAGAGCCTATATAAATTTAATATTAATTTCATATATATATAATTAGTAATTAATATAAATTTATAAATTATTAATTATATATATATATATATTATATATATTTAAGAAATAATAAATAATATCACCATTTTACTCCCCCTAATCCTCATACCAGGAACTCACTATTGTTATGTTAGTGGTTGGAGAAATATTGCTGTTTAATTTGTAGCACTCCCAGTAGCGCGTAGGGTCTCTCATCGAGAGAGAGAGGGGGAATATGGAGAGGCCGTTTCAATACTTACATTTCAATTGTATAATATATAACACATATCTTCCGTCTCCACACAAGTGAGTAAAAATAAGAGAAAGCTGTCAGAGGAACTGTGTGAAATCATTAAATTCGAAGCGGGCGCACTAGGAGAAGTAAAAGACATGCTTATCAAACCATAAAAGAATCAATTAAATAATAATTATTAATAAATTTATATATTATTATATAATATAATAATATATATTATATGAGAAAAATGGTTTCATATATATATATATAATGATCATAATATATATATACTCGTACCCTAATTATTAACTTACCTTATATTAAGTCTGTCCCTTACATACTACCACGTCAATGGCTCAGAAACTCATACTATCATTACTTATAATTATATATAAACGAAATTATAAATAATAAAAAATTTATAAATACTCATTATTTTCTTTATCGATCTACAGAGTTACGCAATACATACTTTATAAACTGGAACATCTTCGGTCCTGACCGGGAAAAAATTGTTATAATGAGAGATCTACAGAAGAAAACGAGAACACCCACAGAATAAAATCGAGATATTATGTTATGCGTACTCACTGTTCACTCTTCGCCTATTCTATATGTTTATTTTATGGATCAGGGCGTAAATATCTTATCTGCATTTGTATATACTCTCACTAGGGAGGGTATTGAGCATGCTTAAGTAAACGTGTAGCGGGACTAAGGAGGGCCATGATGATCAAGTGGAATCAAGTATCAAATTTTAAATAAATGTAATATTCTTAGTGCGAAGATAATTTTCACATCCACCAATTACAAATCAAAACAATAATTCTTCCTATAGAAGCCCATCTTGACATGATTGACTGAACATTATAATTGTTATTGTCTTGTGAGAGAGAATATAAATAGAGAAAAGGTAAGTTATTATTACTTTAATATTTCTTGTGAGATTTATAGGAGCTGTTAAGTAACTTTGGTGTTATTTAAACAGATTACATCAATACCAATTTTGCCATGCTTCCTTAATATTAATTATCTCGGTGAGAAGGCTAGTGCACTATAATCTCTATATTAGTATAAGATAATATATATATTAAATATGTATAGTCAATTAATATATATTATATATAATATTATATATACTTAAATATTATATAAATTATATTATATAAATAATTAATAAATAATATTAATTATATATATATATATATATTATATATATATACTAATATATACTATATATTAAATATTATATATATATATATAATATATATATATTAATATCATTTATATATATATATATTATATATATTTATATTAATAATAATATTATTAGTTATAATAATTATATACTGGTTGATCCTGTACTTTTAAAACAATTTATCACTATATATTTTGTAAGATTAGTCTCTAGACTAGACTAAAAGGAAAATTAATGACGTAAGTAAAACATGTCTTACTTGAGAGTATCATTAGTCCTCATTATCTGTCAATAGTGAGTTGATTAAATATTATTAAACTATATAAGAGTAATTAATATGAGGATTATACTTATATAAAGATACAAACTATTAAGCGTTCAGTTTAGGTTACGGACAAAAGGACAAAAATTCCTATTCTTAAATATAATATAATAAAGTGAGCTCTATATATATATATATATACCATATTATATATATTAATATATATTTATTTTCATAGTATACTTAGTATATATATATAGGAGTCATTGTGAGTTAATCATATTATAGCTTATAATATAGTTATGAATAATATGATATAGTACTATTATGAATATTATTATATATGGTCTATTGAGTATAGGTATACTTATAGGTAATAAAGCTATAATTACTCAATAAATAGGGTCATGTTAATTTTTTCTTACATTCTTTGGAGAAGTTTTATTAATAATGAAAAAGGATTTATTAACATGAACCATGGGGTCAAGTTAAAATTTTTCCTTCATTTTTGGGGAAGTTTTATTAATAATGAAAAAGTAAAATTTACTCGATTAAAGAGAAAATAATTTACTTAATATTTATTTGGTGTGAAGTTCAATAAATTTTTAGTTCTCTACTTTTTTAGTTTTTTTTTTTATTTTACGTTTTTTTAAATAATTTTATTTAGACAGTTAAGATTTTATAAAATTATTTTAAACAATTTTATTTAGTCAATTATTATTTATTTCAATAAAATTCTCTCTCTTTCTAATATATACAATTAACTCTCGCGCAGCGTTAGTAAATTGTTACACGGCACCGCTCACGCGCAGCACGCATTTGGAGTTAGTACTATAGAGAGCGGTCTGCCATGCATGTACGCCGGCCTGCCGTGCATCCTCCCCTTTGTATTATTTTAGTTTTTATTAGACTCAATAAATATTTAATAAATCATTTATTATACTACAAGATAAAATAATAAATACTGTTGATACATACTGTTACATAGTTCGGCAGTTAAATAATTTTCTACAGTATTGCAACAACAGAACGTTACACGCAATACAACCCCTATGTAGTGTCATTTTGCCATAAATGCAAGTGATTTGCATTAATTTTGTTGAGGAGGTAAAGAATATGATATTATATAAAATTTAATAATTAATATAATGCAAAGTATGAAATATATTCTCATAATAAATTTATATAATATAAATAATTTTTAACATAATAATCGAGGAAAATATTCTCACCTACACAATGTATTATATAGAAGTCATGATAGAAGTTATTATATTATATATATATATACATACTATTTTATTTATATTAGTACTTTTTACTATATATTTATATATATATAATTATATTATATATTTTATTTCTATAAAATAGAACTAGATGGAACGATCAATATTGTCAAATCGGTCATCTGAGCAAAATATGCGGCTAGATATTTCTTCCAGAGCAATCGTCATCGGAATGTCAATTCTGTCAATTTTTGCCAATGAATATTTTGCCGATTAATTTGAACAAATATTAAATATAGATATAATTTATAAACTTAACAGCCAATACAGGCGAAATTTTATCTATTCTTATGTAAGAATATATTATTCAATATATAATATAATTCAGCATATAAGTAATAAATTTATAATGATATTAATAATATATATATATAATGTATATATAGTAGTATATATATTATATATTTGTCTAATAATATAAATATATATTATACTAATTTATATATTATTATACATATATATTTATCCATTTTGCTTATAGTTACACGTAATGACATTTCATTGCCTATGAGTTCGCTTTCTGTTCTACATTCAATTATCCAAATCTAATTCATTCCTCCCAGTGCATAACAGACATTAGTTAGATCATTGTGTACTCATACCGGTTTTATCCCACATATCATATACACATACTTATTATATCCACATCCCTCTTCTAGACAATATCTTGCAAAACCATCCCTATCCTTATATCCCCTCCCTAATGTGTTGGAGAGAAAAATTGCCCACATCCTTAAATGTCCTGCGTGTCAAAGAAGGCGACTAAAGGACGGTGGTAGTTAGGTCTGGGTGTGCCGCACTAACCACTTATCTTTAGCTCATGGAATGCTAAGTAATAGTATCTGCCTTCGGAGAACGCGTTGTAGATTGAGCCGGTAAGGGTACTTTCTATCTTTTGGATACAATGTATGAATCATATTGGGTAACATGAAAGTAGGTTATGTAGCTCTATTCCGTCCGTGGTCATGCTTTTTCTTTCATAAAGATATAAAGCAGAGCATATCTGGTCTGAAACTTAGTATACTGTTCTATGTATTTGTCTAAGCTCGTTACAAACACAACGCGAGAAATTTCTAGGGATGTACTCTTTGATATAGGGCTGGTCCCTCTCCTAGAGCGTAGCCGCTAAACGCCCTTGTTGTGTGTTTCCGAACGCATGGAGACTTGGCTACGGGCAAGATGGGTTTGACGAGCTCGAGTCATTCTGTTTTGACAGACAACAGACCCGATTAGGACTGTCGTGTTACTGTAATTATTTTTATTTATTTTATTAATTATTATTATTAATTATTATTATTATTAATTATTAGTTATTAGTTATTACTTTTACTAGTTATGGATTATTATTATTATTATTATTATTATTATTATTATTATTTCATTATTAATAGATTTTGTTAGTTTTTACGGTCATCAGAAGAAAATGGAGAGTAATCACGTTGTGATCATCATATTTTGAGCAGTGATCTCTCTGGCTAAAACTCGCGCTCTGTCTCCACCTACACCGTCTCGTGTTCGCACGTTGCCTACGACTCCGGGTTCCAGCTGCAGACACGCTGGCAACAGACTACGGGTGTAGCACCGCAATCCCGAGCACCGGCACCGCACCCGCACCAGTCACCGAGAGAGTCAACCACCAAGCAACCTTAAGCTCCGACTCCGTCCCTATTTCCCGATCAGTTGAACTCCCGATTACCGACTCCCTAAATATATATATATATTAGTATATATATATATAATATTATATATATATAATATATATAATAATATATATATATATATATAATATATATATATAATATATATATATATATATATTATTATATATATATAATTATTTCTTTCTTTTCTTCAAGCTTCCTCTTTGCCCCAAGATTGGGGTAGGTGCTGTACAAGCATCGGAAAGAAAAGCAGTAGGAGACATGACAAAAGCGTCGAAAAGAAAGCCCAGCCTTAACCGCCACCTCTGTACCATTATTAGTGAGAGCTCGTCAACAGACAGAAAATCCCCCTAAGAGTATCTAAATCTGACAAAAACCCTATATAATATAATATATATATAGTATATATATATATATATATATATATATATATATATATATAATATATATATAATATATATTATATAAATATATATACTAATATAATTATTATAGATATATATATATATATATATATATATATATTATATATATATACATAATAGTTGCTTAGCTTATATATATATATATATATATAGATATATTTTATATATTATTCTAATATATATTGTATATATAATATTTATATTATAATATATGATAATATTATATATAGTATATAATTATATTATTTATGTATACATATATATATATATATATATATTATAATTTATATGAGTATATATTATTATAGTTATATTATTTATTAATATATATAATAATTGTATATATATATATACAGCATATCTAATTTTGATATATATATATTTATATAATGATATATATATATATATATTTTAATGAGTGTAAATAACCGAGAGGTGCCTATCGATTCTTGAAGGAGTCGAGATTTTTAAGGCTCCTCGGGTCCTATATAGTAGTACTAGTATAATGGGTCAGTTAGATGTATCACTCGTATCGGGGTTAAAAAATTTGGAAGTGGGTTTAGATGATTTAGGGTAACCTCGTCGTAGACGAAGGGTACGTCCCCTGTGGGTCCCCCGAAAGGGGATCCCATCCCCATTAAAAGGATTAACACCCTTTCGTATAAAGCTGAAATTTGGTGAGATGATTCAGAGTTTGTAATTTCTAGAAAGAGTTTGGTATTGGAATCTGAGGAATTGGCTCCCGGCACCAGTGCTGGAGCTGATGTGGTGCCAAGTTAATAAGCATTCGTATAACAACAAATGTTGGTATGTTAATATAGGTTATCGAATCCGTAGATTCTCGAATATGATGGTTAATCAGTCCGATGACGGGGTGTGAAGGTCCCCCATCGTGTCGAGGGATTCCAGCCTCAATCATTGGCAGAAAATATTGACATTAGGAGACGACGATAAACTCGTATACTACCGGGCATCAATATGACGTATTTCATACCACATCTAAATGGGCTATCATACATCAGTTACACACCCAAATGGGGGGGGTCTCCTGCCGCCAACCTGAAATATTGACATAGAAGGACGAAACTTGGTATACATCTTTTTTTATGATGTATCCTCGATAATTTGAAAAGGAAAAAATAAAAAAATAAATAAAAACAATTTAAAAAATGGGGTAAATTTTATATCTAAATAATTTTAATGCTACATTAAAATTTTATATTTTATTTTAAAAAGTTAATAAAATTATGTTCTTTAAGTTGTTAAATATTAAATATGAAAAGTTTTTTTTAAAAAGAAATTAAAAAAGTTAAAAAAAAAAATTAACACATTTATTATTTGTAAGTTTATTAAGACTAGGCTTGAAAAACGTTTTCTTTTATATAAATCATATAGCCTCAAGAGCCTCCAGAGCCTCCCTGAGCCTTCCAGAGGCCTCCAGAGCCCCAAGAGCCTCCAGAGCCTCCAGAGCCTCCAAGAAGCCTCCAGAGCCTCCAGAGCCCCCCCAACCTCCTCATCCTCCCTAGCCTCACAACCGCTCCCCACCTATGGTGATTCTATTGATATATGTCCATATTTTGTATAACAGTAATCAACAAAATTTCATTTATTTTTGTTTTTACTAAATTTTAAAACAGTTTTGTTTTAACTAAAATTTTACGCTGTTTCCAAAATTTATGACTTAAGAAATTTGTGTTTTTTACATACCCTAAACCGGGTAAATCAGGTAATCAAACCACCCACCCATCTATGATCTATCGACCGCAACACTGGGCATATTTTTAAATTAACAGAGTAATATTTTAACAAAATTTTTATCATAACCTTGTCTATTATCATATTGATCAATGAATATAGGCTAACGTAGCAAAGTTTTTCACATCAATAATGCTAACGTGTCCATAACAGCAGTAACTTAAGAGTATTAATGTACAACTACACAAAACCTAACGACATTCCATCAGTATAGGGTTTTACCCTACTCACCTACGTTATTTTCCCTAACATATCCAGTATATATTATTTTACATTAACATGGTAATCATCTTAACAAAACATACTTATCAATGATATATACTAAACGAGTAACAAAGTTTTTTCGCTATCAATTAAAGCTAAACATATGCATCAACACTAAGCTACGAATATAATAGTACAATGACAAGATCCTTAACACAGCCTTACTGGAGATCGATATATAACTCTAACAATTAACAATAGTTCCATACTTCAAACAACAGTGTGAAAAAACTAACTAAACAAACGCCATAAGAGCATCGAAACAGTGCGCAACACTCGATTCGCTACGTATATATTTAGTATTTTCATTATCAATAAATCAGTACGGCACTAATTGTTTACTTTAATTTATTTATTTTATTTTATTTTTTAACTTCAATTCTTTAAAATTTTTTGCTTTTTAAATAACCTCTTTTTAGCATTTAATATCTTTTCTTTTAAAAACTTTTTTTGTTTTTAAAATATTTCTTCTTAAAGTTAAAGTATGTTTAAAATATTTAAAAAACTTTACTTAGTTTTGAAAATTTCTCTTCTTTCAATGTTTTACATTTTTACACTTTTTAATTTTTCCCATTTATTTCTTCTTATAACTTTTTTTTTTTTAACTCATAAAATTTTATTCTTTCTTTTATGTTTATAAGGTAATAATTTACATTTTTTTCATAGCATACCCTAAAACAGTAAATTCAGTAAATCAAACGCACCCATCCTATCATCCCCACTCATCCATGATCGTATAGATCCTTTTTGATATATTAGGTATAACAGCCTGACATAACAGTAAAAGTTTTACGACCCCTTTATAGTAAAAATAACGAGAACATAACATTACTTAAAACACACAGAAGCAGTGACAAATAAAGCAGCCATCCTCAGTATTCTTTAAACACAAATAAACGTTTCACACATAGCGGAAGTAAAACTATGTTTATTATCCCATTTTTTTATAACATTATAATTGCCAATGAAAGAGCATTAAATAAATAACATAAAAACTACGTTTACTTTAAACATATTATTCTTCACTAAAATTTACAGGTGGACAGAGGCATACTGTTTATAAATTGAGCAGTTACATAGCATTATTTCCCTCCAGGGGATTCAACACCTTGAAAGGATGTAAGTAATATAAAAAAAACGCTTTACTGGCCCTAATGCCATTCTTTGGCATACCAGGTTCATTAGCCCGCATTCTCTCGTTCCAGAGAGACATAACGTATCCTGCTGATAGTTGGTTAACGCCCTCCTGGTTATCGCATTATATTCGGTAAACCACATGATTCGTTTTAAATTTCGATAGATTTACAACCCGAGTGCCTATATATGAATTAAGTCACCTACGAGTAATGTCGACCTTCTTTAAGGTGAGACGATTTAATTTCATTTTTGATTTTAAACAGTCAAAGCTGTAAATTTTCAGATCCGAATGAACAGTGAACCCCTATACTATGTACGCGCGAATGTGACAAGCATCGAGGGGTTTCCAATAGTTTTGTAACATCAATACTTTTAAAATTATCAGAATGCGATGAAAACAACCTCTATTCTAATTTATAATCTCACACACTTGTTACCGGTCTGATAGATATTTCCTGTAGAGCGATCCCGTGCATCACGATGGTCCATTAAATTTAAGCCTTTTAGCCCAAAGCTTCCGAGGTATCGACAATCTTGATGAATTGTTCAACCGAAATGAATAAAGATCTATTATTTGCACCTCCGAATGGAATACATTTAATTTATCGCTCACCATTCGTTTTTGAACATCAGAATATAAAATACTACATCGTTGGGTATTACGAAAGGTCCTCGTAAAGATATTTCTAACGAGGCTTAAGGACCAGAATGAGATGTCATCATACCAGCACAGCGAAAAATGTCTTAATGACGAAAATCGTTTTTTTTAATTAATGCTCAAAAAAATATGAGAATCTCTTTCTTTCGACCAATTAGAAGAAAGTAAACAAGTATAGGATGAAAGAACAACCATTTTGGTTCAAATAATACCATGTACAAGCGCTATACCATAATCGTTTTTTCTGTTCCCGTTTGTATTTTTTTCGAAAAGGTTTAAAATTCGATGAATTTTTTGCTCGTTTTTTTTTTTAAACCCCACACTTACGAGCAATTCGTTTTCACTTTTTGCATCTGTATTTCCTGTTTCATTAAGGTTATTAGATACAAGTCGGAAATTTGGTTCAAATCCTCACCATTTTTTTTTCGAAACCTTACGTCCTTAACCTATGATTCTCGTTTGATTCATTTTCGAAACATCAAGCAATACATTTTCATTCTTGTTTGTCACAAGGTCAACAAAACAAATTTATTAAAAACATTTTATGTTTTTTGCTAATGTCTTTATGTTTTATAACATTAGCATAGTAATTTTTTAAGAAAACCTAACAAAAATTTATCATGACATAACCTACATATCATACTAATCAATGAATAAATGCTAATCTATACAGGGTTGTCAAATTATCTTATACATTGATCAACGAGTATACGCTAACGTGACAAAGCTTTTTACCTTAATAAAGCTAACATAGCATCATCTGAACTGATAATATAATGTACAACGACAAACCTAACATATCTTAAACACGAATAAACTGTTAACATTAACAAAGTTCCACACTTACCACCAGTGAAGTAACTAACATATCATACAAATACTTTATCAAGCATATCTCTAACATAGACCGTACCCTATTCGCACTTTTTTCAAATATATCTCTAACATATCCCTGTTATTTTAGAGTAACATAGTAACTTTTAAACAAATATTTATGATAACTCCTATTTATCATACTGACGAGCGGTAGAGTGATATGGCTAACGATTACAAAGTTTTCACATCAATAAAGCTAACATATAACCTGAACTAAGAATATAATGTACACCCTTCAAACCTAACACATCTTAAACACGAATAAACAGTTAACAATAACAAAGTTTCATACTTAACAACAGTAAAGTAACTAACATTGCATACAGAACGATCATATTCAACACTTTTTCACACAATCTCTTACATATTCACTTAGTTATTTTTAATTAGCATAGTAACATTTAACAATAAGTTACCATAGCTTAACCTAATTATCATACTCGCCAAAAAATATATGCTGACGTAACAAGTTTTCAGCATCAAATAAAGCTCTAACATATCATTATAGCCTGAACTAAGATTATATCGCTGAATGACAAAACCTAACATATTCACCTTATCGATGCCCTGAGTAATAAAATGGCTAGACATTACAAGTTATAGGTACTCTAATCAAGGCATAATAAATAACTAACCAATGTCATTAAAAACGAACTATGTATACAGTAAGCTGATGTTGGGTCCTGTTTTCACTAAGAGTTATCAGATACATAGTCTGAGAAAATTGTATCAAAATACTCCTCCCACTTTTCGACAACAATTACGCAATAAATCCGTATAATTCTTGTTTGGTTTCGTTTTTGAAACATTAAGCTAAACATTTGATTCTTGTTTGTAAAGGTGTTACATAAAAATTATTAAAACATTTTATTGTTTTTTTTATGTCTTTATGTTTTTTACAACAACTTCTAAAAAACTTTTATTTTTTAATTTTAATTTTTTTTAAAAACTTATTTTTTGTTTTTTAAAGAAACTTAGAGTTTTAATTTTTTATTCGTTACACACTCTTTTTGTTTTATACTAAAAAAAATATTATTCTTTTGTTATTTCTTATAAAATGTAAAATAATTTGTTTTTTTACAATAGACAAAAGCAGTAAATCTAGATAATAATATTAAGCTAGTCATCCCTCACTTTACTCTCCTCATCGTCTCACTAGTGTCACATAATGATTCTAAATCGATTTTTGTCGAACTATTATAGGTTAAGTCAGCATTATCGATAGTATCATATTGGATAAACATAACATAAAAACATGTCTTTATACACTGATCAACTCGAGAGACAAAGTTTTTGTCATATCACATATATTCAAAACTAAACACTATAGCATCATCCAGTCCTAAGAAAATAATGTACATACAACAAACCTAACACATGTCAAATCTCAATAAACGGTTAAAATTAACAAAGTTCCACACTTAACAATCTAGTAAAACGTTCTAACATAGTGCAAAAAAACGTTAACCTATTCACGACTTATTTGTCAGCGTATTCTCATAAACATATAGCAAATCGTTAATTTATAAGAAGACTGAAAAATTTGAAAATATTGAATACTAAATTAAGTGTTTGCTATGTTTGTCTAATTATTTGCCAGATGATTTATATAGGCTAACGTAATCTCAAAGTTTTCAACCGAGTTAATTATATATGCTAATACCATAAATGAATCATTAACTGGATACTAAGTAATATATAAATCACACTAGACTAAAGGAGTAACATAACTGAAAACATTTGAAATTGAAATTGTTTATACGCAAAAAAATTTTCTCCACAATAATATTCTACATTTACTTAGTAATCATAAATAAATCATACATATATAAATTTGAAAAAAATGTAACCTATTACCAAACTATTTCAAGCTAATACTCACTGACATTAAACCAATGTTAATATTTTGTAACTCATTACATATTGGTATGAGAGTAACTGTCAAACATATATTTTATCAATAACATTGGATAATTATCATACTGATACATGAATATACGGTAACGTTTTCATCATACAATAAAGCCCTAACATAAAGCGAGAAGACTCCTCTGACAAATAAAAAATAAATGTACAATATACGACAAACCTAACTAACATACTTACCTTCTTGGAATATAAAACTGTCAAACAAGTTACAACGACAGCCCCTTTTCATCGACACTTAACACAGTAAAGTAACGAGGCAAACATTGATATGCGAAGATTTCGTGATATCTCCTTACTCATACTGTTTTATAATTCAAAGCAACTCATCTTTCTATATCTATAAATTATAACGAGTATAAGTATGTTACACTGGATGAGTGAGTAAGAGATACATTATCATTTTTATAAAAAGAGAGCTATCATATAAACTATCCTCACTGTATATCTAATTAACAGTATCAGGAGCGCAAAATCTGAATATATCCTAAACTGTAAACAAATGTTTTTTACATAACATAAGTAACTTTATAACAAAAAACTTTTATCAAGAACAAGGAAAACTATGCAATCTATCAGATGAAGCATTTTGCAGAAACAATAATTCATGCATAGAAAGCAGTAACAAAGTTATAATCATAATTGACTCAATATATATCTACTTGAAATAATATTTCAGACTCTATAATGAAATTTAGAAAATAAAAATTATGATGAGAATTAAAAATTTGAAGTATAGAACTAATAGTCAGTTGAGCAAATCTATAGTACCTAAAATCACTTAGAACGCTCCAGTCAAGTCAGAATAATCAACTCCAGAACCTCTGTTTAGAAGGCAGCGCAGACCAGATTTCGATATAAAAATTCAGATCCTCATGCCCACTAGTCCTTAATTTACGCCGTGTCATTTATAAACACCCCTCTGATGATAGCTATTGTGATCTATTCTTGTGAATATTTTTCCACAGCATCAGTCACATTTACGAGTATCATATTGGTGTAAACATAAAATAAAAATTATGTTTCTTTATATACTAACATGCGAGCGAATATATGCTAACCGTAACATTGTTTTCACATTAATAAAGCTAACACAGCATTACCAGAACCAAGAAATCATAATGTACGACGACAAACGCTAACTGCACCCTTACGCGGCCGAATAAACTACTAACATTAATAAAGTTCCGAGTACTGTATCCACAGTAAAATACCCTGAGCGAGAGAAGAAGGCGTAACCTATTCAACTTTTTTAAAGCATACCTCTACCATATTAATTGTTAGATTTTACATTAAACATGTTATATTTAACAAGAATTTAACATAGCCCTGTTTAATTATCATACTGGACGCAAATATAAAGGTAAAACGTAAAGTCGATAAGATTGGTAAAATTTGAACAAAAAATTCATCAAAACCATATCTAAATATCATAATCCAAAACGAATATAAAAGTATAACAAAACATTAAAAATAAAGTTTAACGACCATGCATAACATAAAAGCAAGTTCTTTGAATAAAATCATTATAATAAACAGCTGTAATAGTTTTACTGATTGTTAAAGGCAGTAAATCAATAAACCCTGTAATTAAAACCATCAGTTCCCTCTACTCCCATCACCCACCCACCCTTCCACGATCTATTGATTCCTATCGATTCATGTCATATTTCGAGAGATAATCATTTTGGATAAACATAACTAAAAAATAAATTCTTTATACACTGACCAATGAATATTTCACGCTAACGTAACAAAGTTTAAACATCAATATAGGTACCATCAAAGATACCTGAACTAAGAATCATAGACGTACAACGACAAACCTACATACATTAAGATCGAATAAACATTCAACATTAACAAAGTTTCCGTACTTAACCAGCAAGTAAAGTAACTAACATTGCATACAGACGTAACCTGTTCAAGCTTTTTCAAACGTATCTGTAACAAATCATTGGTATTTTTTACCTTAAAACAGTGACATAGTAAATATTTAACAAACATTTATTCAATGTTTTACTTAATTATCTACATACCTAGCGAATATATGTTAAGGTAAACAAAGTTTTCAACATCAATAATGCTAACATATCATAACCTGAACTAAGAATATAAATGTCAACGACAAAACTAACATACCTACCGTATGAATAATCTGCTAACATTCAGAAAATTCCCCACTTATCAAAGGTAAAAACAGCTAACAGGACATACAAAACTCAATGTATCCCCAACTTTTCCAACATATCGGCAACAGCTAATGCAGTATTATCCAACAAAAATCCCTTAACAAAGCGACCAGTCTATCAAATATACAAGCATCATTGAGCTATGAACTGATACTACATTTATCAAAGTGTGTCACGCATAACAAATATAACATCATTTTGAGCCATGAATAAACGTAGACATAAGCAAAAATTCTCGAGCAACCTGACATTAACCCCTGTCAGCAAAACCTTCCTTTGCTCAAGTTTTCTAAACACATCATAGCCAGTTAACACAGTAAATATCTTACGAAACTTGAATTTCTCTAACATAACCAGTTTTAATTTCACATTGCCGTAGTATATTTAAGAAAAAACGTAACAGAAATTAAAACTAGCCTAACCAACATATCTAACACTTACAGGGGTGAAAACCTACAATAGACACTAACAATAAGGATCTAACGAATAAATTAACATTTGGACCCATGAATAAAGTTCTCAACCTATCCCTCATCATACGGCAAAACTCAACACCTATACTGACTTTTTCAAGCATAACATCCGGTAGATAAAGCAGGCCTTATTCTAACAAACATTCTTACAAAGTGTCAAAAACTTTCGCAAAGATACAGCAATCTTGAACTATGAATTGATAATACATTCATCAAAGTGTCTTGCATATCAAATGTAACATCATTTTGAACTACGAATAAACGTAGAAATCAGCAAAATTCATTGTCAGACATCATAAAATAACATATATATATATATACAGAAAGTACCGTAGCATGCCAGGTATACATTAAACGTGAATAAACTGTAGACATTAACAAAGTATAACAATCTCAAACTTTTACTATAAACAATCTGATAGGTTTGGCAACAGCGCATCATAGAGATGCGAATTTGGCAGACTGTATGCACTACTTGGAGATCACCAATGAGGATGCGTCCCTTGAAAGGGTGTGAATCCACAGAAGGGGGATCACCCCTAAGGGGGTGTAAGCGGATTTCAGGCCTCAGCCCTTCGGGCTGAGGCCTTACCCCTCCTGTTACTTGTTAGTCCTATTTTACCTTTGATAAGTAGGGAATTTTTAGGATGTTAACGGATTTATGCATACGCAAGGAATGTTTGGTTTCCATTTGTACATTATATTCTTAAGTTCAGGTTATGATTGTTAGCTTTATTGATGCTAAAACTTTGTTTGTTAGCATATATTCCTAGGTCAGTATATAAATGAACTTAGTTTTTATATGTTATGTTGTGGTTTATTCCCAAAATGATACTCGA
>JABUQX010023419.1:0-20000 GCA_015478945.1 Trachelipus rathkii
ATGTAGTCAGGAATAGAGAGAGAATTTCATTAGCAGAAGAAATTCCTGGCGTAATACACCGTCAAATGGCTCCTAGTCCTCTCGTTCCTCTTTCAGCAAACCTGTTTTCGTATGTCTGCACTCATACAGCCGCGATATGAATAAGCTGGTCACGCAGTGCTGCAGCCTTGAATTGTAACTAAATGTTAAGGAGAAATGTTGGTAACAAATAAAAATTTTCATTTTGCTTTTTTTGATTGGTAATGAAAAAAGAAGCAAAGTACGAAATATATTAAATTTAAAGAAAAATTACTTTTTTAGATAAAGTATTTTGCTCATAATAACCAAATTTTGATTTTATCGATTATCAAAAGCCAGAGCCCAGTGGCTCTTTGGCTAATTTGCTTTTTGTGCCAACGATAGTATCCTGGATGCAACTGATTCGTGGCTGAATCTGCTTGCAGAAGAAAAAAAGAGCAGACTATCCATGAATTATCAAAGCTAGATTTAAGAAGACTTAACTGCTTTCTATATTCTTGCACAGTGTTAACTCACCAATAATATATATATATATATATACTAATAGTATATAATTATAATAAATATAATATATATATATATATATATATATATATATATATATATAACTTTATAGATTAAAGATGTAGCTATATATGACAAATAAATATTTTTTTTTTATGATAAATATATAATATATATTATATAATATATATAATGATATTATATATATATATATATATATATATATAATATATATATATATATATATATATAAATATATATATATATATTATAATATAATATATATATATATATATATATATATATATAAAATGGTGAAATTCAAGTGGTATTTATAAATTGTACATTTGATTGACTTTTAAGTGTTATCGAACTTATTACAGGACAAAAATTATCGAATGAGATGATTGAAAACGCTGAAGGATGGCTGTTCTCTAGGTACCCTACATATATGGCATCTTATACCAAATATAGAATTAAAGATGGTAAATCTTTTCCAGTTTATTTTTTTGAAGATTCATATATAAAAGAAATATAACTCTAAAAAATTAGTGGCCCATAGTGGAACTAAGAAAATGAATTATCCGAATATTTTTAAATGCTGATTTCATAACCTTAGTTAAAAATCATCGAAGCCACAAAAAACCCCGTGACGTCATTTGTATCTCCTAAAATAACCCAGCTACCTTCATGAAAAAATTGGCCCAGTGTCAGCGTGTCGCATGTCGGCACTCCGTGCCGCATGCTCCAAACAATAACCCCAAGTAACTTCCTGAGCGACAAAAAATAACCCAAGTACCTTCCCGATTGCCAAAAATAACCCCAGATACCTTCCTGGGTATATATATAATATATATATATATATATATATATATATATAATATATATATATAGTATATATATATATATATATATAATATATATATATATTATATATACTATATACGCAGAATTTCGCTTGAACGCCATTTGTACGGTATGGTACTTATTACTATTGTATATTATATATAATATATATATATATATTATATATATAATATAATATATATATATTATATATATTATATATATTATATATATAGTATAGATATATATATTATATATATTTATGATATATATATAGTATATACTATAAATTATATATATATTATAATATATATAGTATATATATAGTATATATAATAATATATATATATAATATTTATATATATATATATATGAAGCTTTTGTAATTCCTATCCACAAACCTGGGAAAGATCCGAAGTGGGCTGACGAAACAAAGACCATTTCGCTGACCTGTCATTCTGTAAATTCAATGGAAAAAAATGGTTTCTGCCGCTTTCCTCCTGTTCTGGAGAGCCACCAAGCTTTCTCAAACTTCCAGTTTTGGTTTCCGCAAAAATCGTTCGACTGCGGACCCCTTGGTCAAACTAGACCATGACTGGTGGGTTTTTTCTTGGTGTCTTTTTTGACCTTGAAAAAGCTTACGACACAACGTGGAGAACTGGGATTCTCCTTAAACTCCATCTCTAGTTTCTGCGGACAACTCCCCTCTTTTCATCAAATGCTTCTGTCAAACAGATCTATCCAGTTTCGGTGCTCTTTCTATTCTATCACGCCACTTTACTCTGGATGAAGGCATTCAGCAGGGTAGTGTTCTAAGTGTACTACTATTTGCTCTCGGATTTAATGATATCGTTACTTCTATCCCAAGCGACTGTCAATTTTTCTCTGTCGATGACCTTGCATTATATATAGCCGGTGCCAGGCTGCCTTTTCTCAAACGGCAACTTCAACTAGCTATTGAGAATATTGCACAATGGGGTTACTCCCATGGCTTCCATTTTTCTCCCACCAAAACCTCAGCTGTGCTTTTTATAGAAAAAAGGGATCAAAGAAACTGCCACCTCCTCTTCCAGGCGAACCTAACCTTATTATCGGCTCGCACCATTCTGTTCTCTCACAGGTCAAATACCACCTAACATATGCAAACCAGCAATATTAAATTTACCTGAAACAACTTGTCATCGCGCGCATGAGACCTATTGCGTTATCTCGCCTCAAAAATCTTGGGTGCTGATCGCAAGTCTCTTTACTCCTCTACACTAGCCCTAATCCGGATCGAAACGGACTATGGCTGTGCATACTACCGCCAGACCTCCCACAACACTACACACTATTAGATCCCATCCAAAATCCGAGGTGATGTGCCGTATCTCCACGCAGCCTTCCCGACGTCCCCTCGGGTGAGCCTGAAGTTGAAATCAATGGATGCCAACTCCTCTTCGAAGAGAATGCATTATGTGTACAAGTTATCTTCTTCGCTTTCAAACCCAAATACCGTCTGCTCTGACACCGATCTGCAGGAGATACCTCAGAATCGTAATTATACTGGGCCTTTGCAAACACGGTTCATAACACCCTAAATTTCCTTAACATTCTTTGCAAAAAGTGCTGTCTTCTCTTACGACGAAGGGTACACACTTGGCTATGTTCCTCGTCCCCCCATTGCTTTGGCCTCTGGACCTTCCTCTCTCCAAATCTAACCATCCTGCTGCCTGTAAAAACTCATTCTATCTCATTCGCAGTTTAATAATGAATCTACTCACAGTGTTACTGAAGGCTCTAAACCAGGGACAGGAGGCGCATCTGCTGTCTTTCCAGACCGCAACCTTTCCCATCCCCTCCCCCCTCATGCTTCAATTTTTTACTGCAGAAGTAATGCTATATATGATTGCCCTTCTCGAATCTAATGCTTAACTCAAGATCACTCTTATGCATTTATTCAGCATTTGCTCACGCGTTAACAAGCGCTTAAAACCGGCCTATTCGAGAAACACAATGGTCACCGCCTGTACAACAATTTCTTCGCTGCTTGCCATTCGCCTAAGAACCAAATTATTTATGTGGCCCCCCCTTTTATTAAGGGTAAATGGCAATGAAAATCGCTGACAGAGAGGACCAAAAGTGGCCACCTCCTCTTTGGAGTTGTTCAGTACCCTCCCCGATGCAATTGGACAAGGCTGCCTCCCATGCCCGCTCTCCGCACAAGGCTTCGATATTGTTTGGCAAGAGTGCTGGACGAGTGAGCAGAGGAGCGAAACTCAGAAACATGAAGCCGAATATTGGTGAGTGCTCTTCTTCCCACAGACGAAATACGCTCACACGAGGTGATACTTGCATGCCTCCGTATTGGCCACACTAATATCACTCCACAGTCAACTATATATCACGGACCCCTTCCCTCCATTTGCAAATTTGCCGTTCCCACACCCTTAGACCTGTTTCGCCATCTCTTCATTGATTGTCTTTTCCATCTGACCCTATCGCCGTCGTCAATTTTCACTTACTTTTACGTCCATAACCCCTGTCTGAAAGATTATCCCATATCTTATCTGAATCTTCCCACTTTAGCAGGAACTCTATTTTTCTTGTGTCTCAAGAATGCGAATATTCTTTAACATTTAATTTTGGTTATTAAAATCTATAGGCTATTTATAATACAAGGGTCATTTTATGTAATTTTTATTATTTTAACTGACGGAATATTCATTTCGCCATTCAAATCTCCCTTTGACAGTTTTGAAGCACATATATGCAGCGCCCTCCATGGTGCGATTTTTTTCAGGCCCAGTATGGCCTTGCTTCTTTCTCTGAGAGCCATGGTGGGCCTGTACACCTGACTCGAAAAAAAATATGTTAGTATATCAGATATTAAATGAATGAATGAAATAAAGGAATTATATGGAAGTATATAAGATATTAAATGAATAATTGAATAAATCAATAATGGAAATATATATATAATGGAGTATAAAAGAGTTTTATACACATGCTTCACTTCCAACACTCGTACTTTTAATTGCATTCAGAAGCTCACAATCACACAATAGGAAATAAGAGACAGTCAAGAAGCCACATGGCCCTATCGAGACTGTCCCAGTCCATCCCCACTAAACCAACATGCTCATGCAAATCCACAAAGCACCCTCAGGGCGTTGTCAAATGTACGTAACGTAAATCCATCCATTTGGGTTAAGTCAAAATAATGATATAATATATATATATATATATATATATATATTATATATATATATATATATATATATTATATATATATATATATATATATATATATATATACATATTTGGTACACTTTATTTTATTTATGGCTAAACTGAAGAATTCGTCTGACCCAAAAAAAAAATTCTATGTTTAAGAATGATATTCGATATAGGTATATCGATTATACTTAAGATACAGACGGGGAAATATGTTATTAAAGGCGCCATATTGGATCATTGTTCTTCAAG
Source organism: Trachelipus rathkii (assembly GCA_015478945.1). Classification (NCBI taxonomy): domain Eukaryota; kingdom Metazoa; phylum Arthropoda; class Malacostraca; order Isopoda; family Trachelipodidae; genus Trachelipus; species Trachelipus rathkii. The sequence goes on from JABUQX010023419.1 coordinate 4,837, forward strand.
AAATTGTAAAGATACGATTAATGGAATTTGTTTTCATAGTATATGAAATTTAGAATTATAATTGTACTGGTTTTGGTTCCATTACATATTTCAGGTACACTTTATGATTTATTTATGTAAAGTGTAAATTGTTTTTGGACGTGATTACTTTACTTTAAATATGGTTTATATCGACTATTTGATATTTGTTAGGACGATCACTTTATTAAAGGTTTTTTGCAGTTACTGGATTTTTTTAAGCGTCTATCACTTTTTTATTCAATATTTGCATTTGACTTTTTTTTTAATAAAATCTAGTGCCTTCTGATATTTTGAGTTGGCAACACTGTTAAGAAAACATCGAATGGAGTTTTGCTAGGTTTTTTAGCATTGTTTTATTTTGTACCAAGATGTAACAGTAACAAAGGTATCAATGTACGTTAATTTTTTAGTCCAAAACAGTTGTAGACTGGTTAACTTTCTTGTGAATATATATATATAGTATATAATATATATTATATATAATATATATATATATATAATATATATATATATATTATATATATATAATATATATATATATATTTATATATATATATATAAATATATATATATATATATATATAAATATATATATATATATAATATATATATATATATAGGTTGTTTATTATAAATATAATTTACTAATATAAAAATAAATTAATTAAAAAATATTATTATAGATATATAGATTATTTATATATATATATTATATATATATTAGTAATATATATTTCCTTTCGGCGCTACTAAACAGTCTATGCTAAAATTTAGGGCTATGTTTTAACACGGCAAGAGATGCAGTAAGTTTAGGGCTATACTTTTACGGCACATGAGTCAACGAGCCCCCTTAAATGGAGTATTTAATCCCTTTTTAGGGGTTCTCGAGCCGATGGGGGCACGGAGGGGAGGGACGTTTCAACCGCCGGAGGGGATTGGCCGGAGAACCCCGCGACACCCAAAGAACCAAAGAGCGGGGTTCGCCGAGACCATCCCGAGTGGGGATATCCCCCCCGTAGTCCCCACCTAGAGGCCAAGAGAACCCGACTCAGATAACGGAGCGACTAACCCGTGGGTATTCGTTAGTGATATACCCCAAAAAACAATAAAACCAAAATGAGTACTTTTGGGACATTTATTCGCAACAATCTATTCGTACTCTATAAATCTCAAAACAATTTGAAAATATTGATTTACTAATATATATATATATATATATTATATAATATATATTATAATATATATATTATATATATATAATAATATATATATATATATATATATAATAAATATATAATATATATTATTATTATATTATATATAATAATATATATATATAAATATCGAATATATCCAAATATCGATATATCGATAATTTATCGATATATCGAATATCAAAGGTCAGACGAAATGTTTCAGTTTACCTATATTATAAGAAATTATTCTTGGCAGAATATTTCTAATTAAAAATTAGAACAGTTAGTGAACTGCTCATTCCTAAAATGAGGACTAGTCTATCTTAATATCTAAAAATGTTAAAGAATCAAATAATTACTCACCTAATATTTATAACAAAATTTAAAGACAGTTGTGAGATTTCAAAGTAATTTATTACTTGAAGTAAGCCTTTGAATTGAAGGCTAATTATAGTAAATGTATACGTAGTTGCAATAATTCTTAGCTTAAGGCCTAAACAAATCTTCCGGACAAAGAGCTTGTCCCAAACTAAAATCAGGTTTAGTGAGATAGAGAAGTTGAGTATAAGGTTAAAATAGAACAAAAAGAAAAGTTACACCTGACCTAATTTATGTTGGGCACTGTTTACTCTTTTAATAAAAAGGAGACAGTTCAGAACCCAAGACTAAAAATATTATTTAAGTTTAACGATAAGAGATATACTTTACGGTTTGTAGACTCTTCATAATTTTATGTAAATATAGGAGCCAACTTTATAAATAAATTCACTGTAATAGCTCTCGGCTACATTTTAAAAACCTAGTTCTTAACAGCAATCTGCCCTGAGCGACCCTTGCTTCAATTATTTTTTTTTTTTAAACCCACGCCCTTGGGTATTGCCTAACTAACCAAAAATATATCGCTAAAGCAAAAAGTCTCCAAAACACCAAAATATTCTAAAATCTTGTAAGCATTTTAAAAAAACCCCAAGTTCAATTTAAAAATAGTTAATAGCAACATAGTAAGGTTTAATACAGGAATATAAATATTTCTAATGATCTCCCAGCCAAAAAGAATTTGCTGAAAGAACACAAGAACATAAGAAATGTTCTTATGCTCCTTCAGCAAATTAAGGGAAGCAGTGTTCAAAGTGCAAGCAATTTTAAAACAAATTTCAATCCAGAGCAACATGCAATAAAATAAACAATCAAAAATTAAGTCCAGCATGAATGCCAGATATTCTAGTAAACAAATATAAACTTCATATGCAAGAGACCAAATTAAAGTATTTAATAATCAGTACTAAGCAAGAGTTCAAGCAATATGTAGTACAATAATAAAGCAAAATATTCAACATTTGGTAATAAGCATGGAAAGGCAAAATGAATTACTCAAATTTATTCAAGCAGTCCATAAGGACAAGTGTGTAAAAACAAATAAATTGTGCAATTAAAAACTTTAAAGTAAGATTTTAGCTTTGAACAATGTTTGTGATATAATAACTAATAAGCACTATTGTAAACCCAGAGACACAAAAAAGGGTAATAGGAGTATAATCTAGCACTGCTGTTGTGCAACCAGTTCAATCCAGAATTAAATGAAATTCAATGCAAAATTTTTTTTTTTTTTTTTAACAATCAAAAAATAGACCACATGGGTCAAAGTATTTTTTTTTTAAGAAGCCGATGGCTAAATGTAAAGTCAAATAAAAATTTTAAAGTAAGATTTTAGCTTTGAACAATGTTTGTGATATAATAAGCACTGTTGTAAAATCAGAGACAAAAAAGGAATAGGAGTATAAGGTAGCACTGTTGTGCAATATGCAACCAGTTTAAACCAGAATTAAATGAGATTCAAAGCAAAATCTTTTTTTTTATTATTAACTATCAAAAAAGACCACATGGGTCAAAAGTATTTTTTTTTTTCAAAGGAAGCCGATGATGGCCAAATGCAAAAAAACAAACATATGCAATGTCAAATAAGTTTTTATTTTTAATAGCCCATAGGCTAAATAATATAAAGGGACTACACATATGCAAAAGGTTAATGTAGACGTTTAAAAGCCAATGGCCAATTGTTGTCAATGTTTAAAAAACACATGTAATGTACGTAAGTTAAATTCACAAACAAATTTTTATTCCAAAATATGCCAAATAAGTGTAAAAGGTTATGTAAAAGTTTAAAACCAATAGGTCAAAATATACACATGTTAGGTAATAGTAGAGCAGAAGTGTGCCATCACCGATTCTTATAAATTTACAGCATAAATAAATTATTAGGCTTAAATACAAAGAAGATACTATTCGAGAATAGAATCCTAAGCAAAACGTTATTTGCAACATTTAAGCAAAAATAAACCTAAAATTGTTAATCTAAATACTACAACTAATTTAAATCTAAAGCAATATTTACAAATTATTTGTGCCCTTCTATGCACAAAGCAATGTGTCTGCGAAAGTAGCAATACATGCAATTAATATTATTAATTTTCTTTTTTTTTTATCCAAGTTGCCCCCACCATATCCGAAAGGGAATAGAAAGCCTATATAAGGTAAAATCAAAATGACTACTGTAAATATGAATAAAGGTCCTAAAATATAGTGGCACTTTAAATTCATGTAAAGGCTCATAATCGCAAGTTCAATAGGCTTACATTTTATCTTGGTATTAGGGTTAATTTTTATAAGCCAGAATAGAGTAATTCTAATAATAAATATAAGTATAAATTTAAATTTAATCCCTCAAAATATGGTAACAAGCTGGGTAAACACTTGAAAGGTATTGTATAGCTACTTAATTTTAGTATCAAAGTTTTTTTTTTTTTTAAATTTTAAATGGGGTAATTAATTTTTTTTTTTTTCATTAATAAACTCAATAATGCAAAGCTATTACAAGCATACATAAATAAACTTATAAGAAGGCACAGGATTATCACAAAACACATGCAGGCCTTGTATATGCCCTAGCACTAAGAGTAAACCTATACCAAGGTCAATAATAGCCTATTCGGCAAACAGTGAGAGCTCAAGCAAAGCATAATTTGTAAGAAATAGGTAGGCTATCAGACTATCAGTCTTTAATTAGACACCAGAATTTCAATTTTAATCAAAGATCATTTAACATATGTATAAGCACCTAATTTAAGTAATAACACAAATTTCTAATTTGTTTTTAGGGAACACTTTGCAATAGATAGGCTTTTAACAAAAGAGTATTTACAAAATTAATTTCAACAGAAGGAACAGATTCTTCGCTTGCACTATAGGTGCAACATAATTTCCATATTGCAAAACAATAAACAAATTTAAAACAATGTGATTATAATCTTCAACAAATAACTACGTTACAAGCCAACTTCAAATTTAGGCTACATACTCCAAGTAATAAGTAATAAACTATATGGTGAGTAATAAGATTCAAATAGCATAAGCTAATAGGAATAATTAAAATAGACGTCCTCTAATTAAATTACTTTGAAAGTTATAAGAAATTATTCTTGGCAGAATATTTCTAATTAAAAATTAGAACAGTTAGTGAACTGCTCATTCCTAAAATGAGGACTAGTCTATCTTAATATCTAAAAATGTTAAAGAATCAAATAATTACTCACCTAATATTTATAACATAAAATTTAAAGACAGTTGTGAGATTTCAAAGTAATTTATTACTTGAGGTAAGCCTTTGAATTGAAGGCTAATTATAGTAATGCTTATACGTAGTTGCATAAATTCTTAGCTTAAAGGCCTAAAAATCTTCGGAACAAAGAGCTTGTCCAAATCTAAAATCAAGTTCGTGAAATAGAAAGTTGAGTATAAGGTTAAAATAGAACAAAAAGAAAAGGTTACACCTGACCTAATTTATGTTGGGCACTGTTTACTCTTTTAATAAAAAGGAGATAGTTCAGAACCCAAGACTAAAAATATTATTTAAGTTTAACGATAAGAGATATACTTTACGGTTTGTAGACTCTTCATAATTTTAAGTAAATATAGGAGCCAACTTTATAAATAAATTCACTGTAATAGCTCACGGCTACATTTTAAAAACCTAGTTCTTAACAGCAATCTGCCCTGAGCCCTTGCTTCAATTATTTTTTTAAACCCACGCCCTTGGGTATTGCCTAACTAACCAAAAAATATATCGCTAAAGCAAAAAAGTCTCCAAAACACCAAAATATTCTAAATCTTAAGTGTGGCTCGTTTGATTTTAAAAAACCCCAAGTTCAATTTAAAATAGTTAATAGCAACATAGTAAGGTTTAATACAGGAATAAATATTTCTAATAATATATATATTATATTATATATATTATAATATATAATATATATATTATATATTATATAATATATTTAGTAATATATTATTTATTATTATAATATATATATATAATACCCAAACCATCCACATGCATTAATAACTAATTAAGGTCCACCTAATGTCCTAACATTAATAACTACTGTAACTAAAACCTCAAAACATTTGAGCTTCGTCTAATATATTAAACTGATACCCAACCATCCATATACCCTACCCAACCATTTCTTAAATGTTGCAAATCGAGTCACACTCAACACTAAACAACCTCCTCTGGCAGACCATTCCAAAATTTAACAACCTATTACTGAAGTGCCATAACTTTCCTATATCATAGATGGCAGCGTTTCTTCTAATTTTTCTTATTTTGAGTGTCCCTGTCCATGTTCTATTATGAAAAATTTATTGGTCTCCGTATATTAAAAGATGTAAATATTTTGTAGACTTTAACAATGTCCCCTCTGAGCAATCGCCTTTCTACAGAAAACATTCTAACTCCTTCAGCCCTCCTCATAGCTCTACCTCAACGCCAGAAATCATCCTTGTGCCTACGTTGCACTCTCTCTAGCATATCTAAGGTGGCCACTTTGGTATCATCTGCAAAACTTAGAACCTTGCATTTAAGTCCCCTGGTCTAAATCATTTATATATAATATATATATATATATATATATATATATAATATATATAATAATATATATTATTATATATATATATATATATAAATATATATATATATAATATATATATATTATATATATATATATATATAATATATATATATATTATATTATATAATATATATATATATATATATATATATATATATAATATATGAGGAAACATAGTGCCTCCAGCACGAACCCTGTGGAACGCCTGCTCCTATTCCATCATCATTAACACCTGTCAGAGACCTCTCCTATTAATTTCTCAAAATTTTATTAAATTTTGGTAAATATGATAAAAAAAAATTGTAAAGCATCACGTTAATAATTTGTTTTCATAGTTTACTTAAAAGTTAAATATAATTGTATTTTAATTGTACTGGTTTTGTTTCCATTACATATTTGGTACACTTTATTTTATTTATGTAAAGATTTTAGTTACTGACTACTGTAAAAAACCACTTTGGAAATATTATTTTCGATTTCAAAATGGCGGTTGTGTTGACTGTTGAACTGTTGTAGTAGGCTAGTAGCTTTCAGTTTGCTGTTATTAATATGCGCATTTTTTAATTTATTTATGTTAACAAATTTTAAAATTATGTTGTACTTAAAATAAGAATACTCTAAATTTTAAGTTTTTTAGAAATTTTATGAAGCCTTTTGTGAATTTAGTCTGTATAAAGTATAAAGGTTGGTCTGGACCTACGTGTAGCCTATTAACCAGGGTATCCATAGCATTATAGGCTGAATAAATAATTTTCATAAATTCTAACTAGACTCCAATTAGGATTAGGCCTCCTAGTATAGATTAGTAAAGTAGACGGTATTTTTTTTAGCTCCTACTATTGAGTGGTGAGGATGATGTTTCACTTTGCTCTTATAAATTATAAAAAAAATGTTTTATAAAAATATTATTAAACAGTTTTTTTTTTGTTTTGAACAAAAAAAATTTGGTAATTATCTAGTATTGGTAAGTCCAGTTTCACGTACATAGTATAATAAAATTATAAACATTTCATTTACAAAAATGGTTTTACAAAAGTACTTTGAAGTTTTTTTTTACGTGATTTTCGTGTATTTACGTCGATATATTTAAAGAAAAATATAAAAAATAACGTTCCGAAAATTTTAAAAAACGGCTAGTTTTCTCGTTTTTTTAGGGATATCGCTATCCATGCTTTGTTTCGATTTTTTATATATCGATTGCATTAATATTTTTCCGATAATCGATAATTTTGAACGATTATCAACAATTCGATTGTCTGCCAGATACGTTTACTTATATGAAAAAAAACAAAAAATTTCGCAACGATTTTGTAATATTAAAATAAAATAATAAAGTAATAATAAATAATTATTTTCTTATAATAACACTACGCAATATATATATATATTATATATATATATACTATATATAATATATATATATATATATATATATATATATATAATAGTATATATATATATACTATAAATATATATGGCAAAATTTATTTTGACTAGTGGAAAATTTTACGAGTACGTTGAAACAAGCTGCGTGAGTCGGTATTAGATCGACTCGTGCCGATTTCGTGAGGCGATTGAGTCACTATATATAAGTAGTATTATATATATAATATAAGTATATATATATATATATATATATATATTCACGGCCCAATAGGGGGCTTGAGCCACGGGAACAATGGGGGGACCGTTTTCCATACCCCGTAGGGAGGGTCTCCAGAACCCCCGCGACACCCAACATACCAAAGAGTGGGGGTCCCGGAGACCCTCCCCGGAGGGGGGGAAATAGTCCTACCTTTCCGTCCCCGGACGGTTGAGAAGACCCCGGACTCCTTCTTACGGGGCGGTCTACCTTTGGGTACCCATTAGTTAAAAAATTATTTTTTAAAAAACTTTGAAAATCCAAGGGTATACCGCCCGATGGCAGGAGTCGGGTTCTCGCCTTCCGGGGAACGAAAGGGTAGGACTATTTCCCCCCTCCGGAGGGTCTCTCCGGAACCCCGCTCTTTGGTATTGGTGTCGCGGGCGTTTCCTCCGCACCCTCCCACGGGGTAGGAAAACTCCCCCCATCTGTTCCCCGTTGGCTCGAGCCCCTAATAGGCCGTGAATAGCCTATTTATATATAATATATATATAATATATATATTATATATATATATATATATAATATATATTATGTCCCCTATCTGTGATAATATATATATATATAATATATATAATATATATATATATATATATAATATATATATATATATAATTTTCGTATTTGTGTGATATTAATTCGTACTTTTTTTTTATTGTATATTACGCACAAATATTGTTTTACAAATTTTTTTATTTCTTTGATATTATTTACGTACACTTTGTCTATAATATCGATTCCTCGAAATTAATGAAAAAATCGATTATAAAAAAATAATATCGATATCGATGTATCGATAATCTGAAACGCATTTCAACAGTGATTCATTATCCCTACATGAACGGAAAAATGCCGAATTGTTATGATTTTCAGAGCGTAAATAATTATATTAGTGAAAATATTAACTCAAAATAAACTCAATGCGTAAAAAAAACTTCAAAATAATTTTTTAAAACCATTTTTGTAAATGAAATCATTTATACTAATATACTATGTACGTGAACTGGACTTACCAATACTAGATAATTCCAAAAAATTTAAATGGGTAACAAAGATTTTGAAAAGTATGATTTTATCAAAAAATAATTGATAATCTGATAGGATTTACCCTTTTTCCAAATTAGCCAAAAATAACTGATCCTGGAATTTCTTTTCTTTAATTGTAATTATAAAGTAGATACATAGATAGACGTAAAAATAAAATTGGTAGCAATAGCCATGGTTTGCCAGACTCTATCTGGTTTACAGATATGTAAATCCATCTAGGTTAAGTCTAGGGGTTTACAGCATCATTGATCCATCCAGGTTAGGTCCCATTTCAGGCTATCTAGTTCAGGTTATGTGTGCTTGTTAATATACTGTGTATACTTAAACAAATCTTATTGTAACCTGAACTAGGAGGTCCAAAAAAAAAAAAGAAAAAAAAAAAAATAAAAATTTCTAAACAACCCAAGGCCTGTTAAGTTTTTCATAAGAAAACTGTAAAGGAAATTCAAACTTTGAGAGGTTCAAACTTTTCCCTAAAGGGAAACATCATTTATTTTTTATTATCTTCAATCAAAACATTAATAACATCAATTATTATTATCTTCAATCACACCACTAATGAAAAGTCTTATAGTAATAATCTCAGAGGAAATATTAATAACATCAATTATTATTATCTTCAATCAAAACATTAACAACATCAATTATTGTTATCTTCAATCAAAACATTAATAACATCACTTCTTACTATTTTGGGTGAAAACATTATGAGAAACTTTTAGATTAAATAATAAATCTAGTTTCGATATAGGGTAAGCAAGCCACTCTTCGGCACTTTAAGCAACTAGCTCTCTTAAATAACATGTTTTCCGAATTCTAATTATTAATTTTCGATGAAAATTGACACAGTGTATTGAGAAAAGACTAGTAAAAGAAACTAGTACAGCGCCAGTTATAAACGGTGGCCAACTTCAGAACTATAATAACTTTGTTGCTAACATCATGAATTGACCACTGATCGGCACAAATTTTTAGTGATCGGCCCCATAAATTTTAGTGTTCGTCCCCGTTTTTCTCTCTCTGCTTATTATGTTAAGGATATTAAATAAGCATGCTAAATTTAAAGATTTTATTTAGCTTAGATATATAAATAATAAATTTGAGAAAAATTCTTTTATTTAACAGAAAAAGTGTATTATAAATACTCAAATAACCAAAATAATGCAGTTTTCCTTACAGTAACCTATCCATAAAACATAAATATAGCCTACTTTGGTATAATTAAACAGCCAAATTAAAGGGATTTAACGAAATATACTCTTTACAAATAATTCTATTGGGCGTTTTACTGTTCACAATAAATAATTGATGATACAGTATTTAAAGTTCATCAGATTCAGATCCGTCATCTATGTTAAAACACTTTTCGCACATAAAATCCACTTCACTCTCGCTAGAATTGTCTTCCAAATTAAAATGCACTATGTGCTTTTTGGGAATACAGTTTATATGCGAAGTGGTATTACATTTTTCACAATCAACCCATTTTTTTCCAACCTTTCTTTTGTTTTCTCTATTCCAACTGGCTTTGCAATACAAGCATATCCAATCATCATTTTCTTTTTTAGATTCTTTACATCGTTTTCTGTCCTTGTCTAAATAATACTTCTGGTAATTTTCTGCTTTCGTACAAGATGGTAAATTTTCCTTTGGAGGTTTTCGCTTCTTATATTTAATTTCACCCCTGTAAAAGTGCTGATTCTCAAAAGCAGACGCTGTTGGTTTGCTGTTACCTATAACTTTTGGGGGTGATGAATAATCGTGATCCACCACTGGAGTTTCCTCTACTGAGATAGTTGATTGCACTTCAATTCCGGTATTACTTGTGCTTGCAAGTGATTCATTGGATTCAGTTGACTTCTGTTTATCACCATAAATACTTGAAATTTCAAATGATTTGTCTACACTCGTTTCCTGGCCACCTTCAACACTCCTTTCTTCAACGAAAGAAACGTCATGAATTTCTATCTCTTCTCCTACTTCAGGAACAGGATCTATTCCTGAAACAGCTCTTTTTTTAATTGTCTTCCAGATCTCCTGAAATCGTTTCTCACGAAATGTCCCATTTTGAAGATGAACAATTTCAGATACACTTAAATGTTCTCTTAATGTCTTCAGGGTAGTCTGATTTTTCTCTTTATCAGTTAAATTAAGTAAAATATCATTTTCTTCTACATTATTATTTTCATCACTCTCTAAATTTTCGTCCTCAATATCAACAATTTTTGAATAGTCTGGTCTACTTGGATCTAATGGACATAAGCCAGTAGCTACAAATCCATTAACAATAGAAGACTCGGAAACCATTTTTAAGGTTTCAAGAAGTAGGGTAGCTACATCGATTCTACTTACTATCTTCGTGGGATTCTCCCGTTGGAATCTATGCACCTGAGCTCTCCAGAATGTCTTTAAAGGTTTAAACGGACCAACATCTGCAGGCTGCAAAATATGAGTAGTATTTGGGGGCAATAAATATAAAATTATGCCATTTTCTTCACATAATCTTGTCACATCAATTGAGGTGTGAGTTTTATGGCCATCTACAAATAAAATAACAGGCATTTGAATCTCGTGCTCACAAAGCCAGGGGATAAAAGCATTAGCAATAAACTCGTAAAAAGTTTCTGCTTTCATCCAACCTGAATCTGTTGCTCCAACATACCAGTTTTTTGGAACGGAATTGATTATATCCTTAGGGATTCTCAAATACGGATATATAATCATTGGAGTGATAATTTTTCCATCTCCAGAAAACGTTCCTAGGAAAGTTAACGTCGATTTTTGAGGTCCAGGTGCTAATTGGTAAACATTTTTCCACCCACGAATTGATAATACTCTCCCTGTTTCTGGACATAGTTGTATGTTAGTTTCATCAGAATTAAATACCCGAGATGGATTATTAAATATATCAATATTACCTCTCTCCTCGATGTTTTTCTTCAAATTTGAAAACCAATTAATTATTTCCTCTTTTCTCACTTTTGCTCTTGACCTACTAACAATTTCTGCAGTCCTTACAACCACATCTGGATTTCTTCTTCGGAATCCCTATAATGAAAAGGATTAACGATTAAGATAAAACTACCAAGCACATTCCATGATACAATTGAAATATGGTAATTTGAAATTGAAATATAGTAATGCAGTATAATAATAAAAAATGAAGCAAACCTGAAACCATGTGTCACCAGGTCTTCCATTCACAAATGGTGTCTCGAGTTTGTGATTTTTAACAATCATTTGTACAGAATTTAGTACGTCATCTTTTTTTGGAGGTAATCCTCTTTTTCCCTGAAGCATTATCCACCTATATTAATGAAATGATTCAATTAATATAACTGAGGCATAGCTATTATTTAAAACACATTTTCATTTTAATTAGACCTACCTCACAAGCTGCTCTTCTCTCTCTTTTCCTATTGTAGGCTCAGGTCCCATTCGCCTGAATTCTGGAGTTCTTCCTTTCAGTTTGTCTTGAAGGGTGGACCTGGGGACCCCATACATTCTTGCAGCAGTCTTAATTTTCATGCCATTGCGACAAGCCAGAATAGCTTCTTCCATGGCTTTCTCTTCGTAATTAAATTTCGGTGCCATTCTACAGAAATAAAATTAAAAATTAGAATTATTATATATATATATATATATATATATATATATATATAATATATATATATATATATATATATATATATATATATATATATATATATATATATATATATATATATATATATATATATTTTTTTATATATATATATATATATTTTTTTAATATTCGGCATCTGCCGAAAACTAATTACACTCATGTTTAACAAATTAAAACTTCAAATAACACATAAGGATTAAAATTCAATTGAAAATATATGATTTCTGACCCTATTTACTTGGCTCCAAAAACAGTTAGTATTCGGCACTACCTGCCGTTTACTAAAATATAAATAAAATTTGAAGTGGGTAATCAACATTCTAAAAATTTCAATTTCGTTAATTACCTTTTTAAATCAAAGTATTATATACATACTTTAACCCCTTTAAAACTAATATAAACATTAAAATAAGTTCAATGTGTTAAAAATCTAATTATGGCAAATATTTTGCCTGACGCTATGCCTTATCAAAATACTTACGTTTTAGTCGATTTTTTGACACAAGAACAGTAACGAATTTTGAAAGCTCACAAGATGACGCCAAAACTGCTTTCTTCTTTTGTTTACATGTTGGAAACATTCAAAAAGGATAATAAAAGACGTATGATATGCGCAATTAAATTTTATTTTTTATTAGACCTTAATATTATAGATATATTACGAGGTGTGCCGATTACAAGGGGGGTGACGATTTAGGACCTGCTTACCCTATATATATATATATATATATATATATATATATATATATATATATATATATATATATATATATATATATATATATATATATATATAAATATAAAATATATATATCAAATATGTTTGTACAAAATAGTTTCAATTTCATTTAATTTTTGCAAAAACCAAATAATAATAGTAACAACGATTAAAGATGTTTCATACCAGCTTCACTGAAAAGAGACACAATGAAAATCTTTGGTACTGTTATAATTATTATTATTATTATTATTATTATTATTATTATTATTATTATTATTATTATTATTATTATTATTATTATTATTATTATTATTATTATTATTATTATTATTATTATTATTATAATAAATTTAAAATATATATATATGGAAGTATATATGTATATATATATATATATATATATATATATATATATATATATATATATATATATATATATATATATATATATATATATATAAAATATATATCATTTTCATATATATACTCTATATATATATACCGTAAACATGGGGTAACTTTGATACATTTTTTTTCCCCCGTACATCCTGAGAAAAATTAATGTTTTTAACTTATTAAATGCTTAAAATACAGATCTGCATTTGTACTTCACTTACCTAAAAGCATTCTTCAGTATGTTTTTTCTTTTTTTATATATGGTCAAATTTGAGGGTGGCAAAGTTAGACAACAGCTAGGGGTAATTTTGCCACGTTTATTTTATATGTAATTTTCTATAGGTTAAATTTTAGATAAGGACTTTATATTGTGGGGCAGCTTTGCCATGAGTCTTTCAAAGATTTTCAAGTAAATTATTTTCATAAACTTTGACATAAATATATTTTTCTCCTTTTTTGTGAAAATTTCGGGGGCAACTTTGCCCACTGGTATTTTTTCCCATTTTATTCAAGGTTTTTCTATACATTAAAGTAAGGGACTTTGTTCCCAAGTATTTTGAAACTTATATATTTCCTTTTTAAACAATAATAAAATTTTTCCTTTTTTTTTTCATTAAAACTAATTTTTTTCCTTAAAACTACTAGCTTTTTCTTTAGAATTACAATCTAAACTGGAAAGGGGGAAGAAGTCACCATTTCTTCATATTTATTCATATGGATGGGGTAATCTTATTTGGCAAATATCATTTGCCAAAACCCAATGAATATCATCAGGAATGACTTCAAAATTTGTTTTCTTTTTGGTACTCACAGGTTTCAAGAACTGGACCTGGTATGCCTGGTCTTTGTTTTTACCTTTCTTGTCTTGGATTATGGCTTTAAAAGGAACAGTAGATTCTCTGTTTTCCTTTGGTACATTGATGATAGCGAACTCTCCCACCCTAAATGTTAGGATCTCGTTTTTGCCTTTTGGTTTTTTGGTGTTTCCTTAGCTGGTGGGTCATTGTTTTGTTGACTTTTTTCTCGGATACCTGCAGTCTCTGAATCCAGATACAACCTTGATATCTTTTTTCTTAATGGAACCCATTCTTCTTCACTGCTATCTTGTTCATTTCCACTTTCAGAATCTGATACCATTAATGGTTCCTTTGAAGTGGCGAGCTGAGTGATGATGTCATAAGATAGAACTCTGATGAACGTAGCTGAGTGATGATGTCATAAGATAGAACTCTGATGAACGTAGCTGAGTGATGATGTCATAGGATAGAACTCTGATGAACGTAGCTGAGTGATGACGTCATACGAACAGCATAAACACTTGTGGTGACGTCATACGAGAGTTCATGAACTCTAAGATGTTCATGTATACTTACATGAACCCATGCACGTGGCTGCTCCAGGACGTCATAGGATGGAGGAATGGGAGCGGGAGAACAAAAGGGGTAGGGTGAAAAACAGGACATGAAAGTACACATGAGTATATGGTCAGGCGTAAATACACTCACACACTTACATGGCGAATGTACACGAA
>JABUQX010023419.1:35000-47500 GCA_015478945.1 Trachelipus rathkii
GTTTTGATGTACGACAATTGTCGCCTCTCCCAAAATTTCTGAGACATGATCCCCTCAATAATAGGTTTGGCAGACATCTTCAAAATTTACGATTTGCATAAAATGGAATGAATTTTTTTTTTTTTAAATTTATTAACGTAAATGCTTGGCACACAAGGATATTTTACAGGGGGTTTCGCCCCCGTACCCCCCCCCCCGGCCGTGAGTGCTGGTGAAATAATTTTTTAAGTATAAAACTATTTTTTTAAGTTATTAATCCACAAAAATGAATATCATGATTTTTAAAGTTGGGCCTAAAATATTGGAAAGATATAAAGAAAACGGTTATTTTTTACGGGAATCATGTTTAAATTAAAGTTTGACACGTACGATGCTGTCTTATTTTTTGAAGTTATTTATTAAAATAAATAATATATTAATTTTATTTTTTCCTGCTTTCTAAAGTTCGCTGAATTCAAAAATGTATTCAGTTTTTATGTACCTATCGCAGTTTTTTAGATACAGGGGGCCCCTAATCTAAACGCTGGCCATATATATATATATATATATATATATATATATATATAGACTGATATATATTATATATATATATATATATATATATATAAATAATATATATATATATATTTATATATAATATCATGGTCAGATCCGAAAAAGCAACATGCATGTAACAAAAAACTATAACAGCTTATATACGAAAATAAATATCATTTTATTAATCAGGAGACATTTTTCCCTAAGAAATTAAAAAAATAAAAAAATAACGCTTTTTAAAAATTAAAAAATTTGTTAAAAATTGATGAAAAATTTACAGTTTTTTTTGATAAATCGAAGAATGCCGCTTACTACGACTGATGACGGAAAGTTGCCAAATGGTTTAAATTTTTTTCTTTTTTCACTAAGAATATCCACGTAAACAAGACGATACATGAGAGAGTCGGGGTTTTCTCGGCCTATCGGTGGAACGACGGGGGACTTCGTCCCTCCCTCTGTCCCCCGTCGGCTCGAACCCCCTTAATACGCTTAGAAATAAAAAAAAAATATAATCTTTTTTTCCAATTATATTATAAAGCGACATTTGGCACATTTTCTCCCCGAGACTAGCAGCTTTCAAGTCTTTTCAGTCAATCAGAGCGCTGCACTTTTGTGACCTAATTCATTATGAGTTATTAATAATATTAGAATAAATTAATTTTTTTTTTTACTTTCTTTCGGTAAAATTCTCCTGATTAATAAAATGAATTTATTTTCGTGTATTGTTTATAAGTTTTCCTAGTTACATTGCCTGGCCTTTTTCGGCATGCTGGCCTTATATATTATATATTATATAGTTAATATATATATATGTATATATATATAAATTATATATATATATAAGTATATATATATATATTTAATATATATATATATATTTATATATATATATATATATATATATATATATATATATATATATTATATATATATACTATATATATATATAATATATATATATAAATATATATATATATATGATAAGTATATATATATATATATATATATATATATATAATATATATATTTATAGTATAATATATATATATTAGTAAGTATATATATATATATCATATATATATATTATATATCATATAATATTATTCTAAAGTTTTAAATTCCTTTTAGTCGTTATATATAGAATTTGATTTACGTTACAACTTTTTAATTTAATTAATAATATTACGAATATGTAATATTGAATGTGAAGCAACTTTTCTCCAACAGAAGCGACCTCTGACCTTATTATTTATAAAATAAGCGCTTGCTCAAGTCGTCATCGGGAGGGAAAGAAATCATTCTTCTCTGATGACAAAATTGTGAAAGGTAAGTATCGAATTTTTATTTTATATTTATATCGTTTAATTAAAAAAATGTATTTATTTTTCACTAAAATTTTAATCGTGTTATTGATCTATCCATGTTCGTTTTCTATAATAATGGATGTGTAGTTATCGGATATGTCGCGTTCGTTAGTAATTCGCTCTCTGGATAAAAAAAATCTTATGCATCACAGTTTTTATAATAAACTTGGATTGAAAATCACGACTCTCTCTCTCTCTCTCTCTCTCTCTCTCTCTCTCTCTCTCTCTCTCTCTCTCTCATCTCTCTCATCTCTATATATATAGCTATATATATATAGTTATATATATAATATATATATATATATATATATATATATTATATATATTTATATATATAATATATATTTATATAATATATATATATATATATATATAGGTATATATATATAGTATATATAATATATACTAATATATATACTATGGTAGAATGGTGACTGGATGACCCGCAAACTTGAGTAGTTTTTTTTATGTTGGAAAAAAGCCAAAATTGCCGTATAAATTGACCAGAAATTTGCTTCGGTGTGAAGCTTCAGATTCTTTCTCTTTTATAAATTTTTTAATTAAAAATGTATGAACTTATTTCGATTGTGATTTAGTTATTCATTATTTTCTTAAGGTAAGGATTTCGTTCAAATAAAAAAATGATAATTACCGTTTTATTATTAAACCATTAAATAATAATACGTTTTAACAAGAATACTAAAAAAGGCAAGAATCATCAGACAAGAGCCAGGAGAATAATATCGAAAAGTCATGACACTTACAGGCAAACCAAATACATATTTGGAATCAGGGTATAAAGCCTTATTACCGGAATGTTAAAAAAAAAAAAAAAAAAAAAAAAAAAAAAAATCGAAAAGTACGACCATTACAAAAAAATAAATTATCATATTTGGAATCATCAGCGTATAAGTCTTTTATATGCCAAAGATCGTTTTACTGAGTTAAACTAACGAATACCAAGGGTAGACGCGCACAATGTGATACCCAGGAGTCGGGGTCTCTTCGGCTCCTAGGTGGACGACGGGGGGGACTTCGTCCCCCTCTGTTCCCATTCGGCTCGACGCCCCCTAATGGAAATATATTTCCTTGAACTTCAATTTTAGGGGGCTCCGAGCCGATGGGGACAGAGGGGGGACGAAACGACTTTACATATAAATAAGCTTTATACGCTGATTCAAATATGTAATTGGTTTTTTCTGTTAAGTGTCGTACTTTTCGAGTTTTTTTTTTGTTGTTTTTTTTTTGAACATCCCGGTAAATAATCTTTTACGCTGATTCAAATATGCATTTGGTCTTTCCTGTAATGTCATAGCATTTCGAGATAAAATCTCCTGGCTCTTTTCTGGAATTATGCCCCTTAAAAAAATAAATAGTATTAAACTGATTACAGTTTATAAGTACAAAATCGTACAATATGTTTCTTGTTATCGCTCCTTTATCCTTGGCTCTCTTCTCTCTCTCGTCTCTCATCTCTCTCTCATCTCTCTCTTCTCTCTCTCTCTCCTCTTCTCTCTCTCCCTTCTCTCTCTCTCTCTATAATATATATATATATATATATATATATATATATTATATATATAATATATATATATATATTATATTATGATATATATATATAAGATATAATTACCAACAAATTTTCTTTTAAAAGGAACATTAAATTTGAAATAATGGACTTCATCATTAATAAAATAAATTGACTTTTCATTCTTTTTTTAACCTAATTTAATTTTACCCTAAATGAAAAATTTAAACAAAATTGTAAATACTTTACCTAAAATTTTATGACTAAGAAAAACGGCGGGACATTCAATTCACATGAACCATATATATATATATATAATATATTATAATATATATATATATAGTATATATATATATTATATATATATATTATTATAAGATATAATATTATATATATATAATATATATATATATTATATATATATTATATATCTTATTCAGTCAAAAATAAATAAAAAGCTAAATAGAAGAAAAAATCCTTACAATTATAAAGTCTTAATTTCATAACAAAATCATATATGTTATAAAGAATATTCAGTTCTTGGAAAGATAAGAGAAAATAGTTACTGTTAAGTGGGAGGATTCAGATAAGATATGGGGTAACCTTTTAGAATGTGTTATGTACCATAAAGTAAGAAAATGATGACTGCAAATGGGGTCCAGATATGGTGAACAGATTGCGGGGTATGGCGATGACAAAAGTTTCAGAGGGAGGATCCCGTGACATGTATTGGCTGTGAGTGATATTTGGTGTGGCCCAATGGCGGAGGCAATGCAAGTATCGCCTCATGCAAGTGCTTTCGTCGGTGAGAGGAAGACAATTCACCATTGTTCAGCATTATATTTCCAAGTTTCGCCCATCGCTAATTACTAGCCCAGCCCTCCTGCCAATAAGATCGGAAGCTTATGGAGAGCAGGATAACAATCAGTTGATGGGAGGCAGCCTTGTCGAATGGATCTGGAAGGTACCTAGAACACCTCCGAAAAGAAGAGGCTGCCCTTTTGGCCTCTCTGTCAGCGATTTCGTTGCCGTTAGCCCCTGGTGAGACGGGGTCCAACAAGTATGATTTATTCTTACGAGAGGGAGCAGCCAAAGAAATTGTTGTACAGAGCATACATTGTGTTTTTAGAATAGGGGGCTTTAAGAGCCTGGGGAGCGCTGAGCGAATCTGAATAAATGAAATAAGGTTGGTCTTGGTTAAAAAATAGAATTCGAAAAATGGCAATCATTATGGCCATTAATTCTACCGTAAAAATTTAAGCATGAGGGGGAGGGTATGGGATAGGTTGCGGTCAGGAAAGACAGCAGATGCACCTAAACTGTCCCCTGTTTTAAAGCCGTCAGTAAACACCGGAACAAATCTACCGTGAACTGCGGAATGAGACAAGAATGATGACTTTAACCAGGCAACAGGGTGGCTAGATTTGGAGAGAGAGGTCAGGACCAGACAAGTGCTGGGAGCAGGGAATAACCAAGGTGTATACCCTTCGTCATAAGAGAACGGCACATCTTTTGCAAAGGGATGTTGAGGAAGTCAAGGACATCATAAACTGTGTTTGCAAATGGCCAGTATGGAGGATTCTGAGGTATCTCTTGCAGAATCGGTGTTAGAGCAGATGATATTTTCGTTGGAAGGCGAAGATAACTTGTACTCATGATGTATTCACTTCGAAAAGAGAGTTGCATCACATCGGATTCAACTTCAAGGTTCACCCTGGGGGACGATCGGAAGGCTCCAGTGGAGATAAGGATCTCCTCATTTTGAATGTGATCTAACAGATTTAGTAGGGCTGAGGAGACCTGACCATATACTTCGCAGCCATAGTCCAGTTTCGATCAGATTAGGGCAATGTAGAGACGTAAAAGGAACTTGCGATCATCGCCCCAAGTTTTTGAGGCGAGATAACGTGATAAGTCAAGCACGCGATGACAAGTCATTTTCAGAAGTTTAACTTTCGGTGCGTATGTTAGGTGGTCATCTAGAATGAGTCCTAGAAGTTTGACTAGTGGAGTTACAGGAGTGGGTGAACCATATAAGGTTAGGTTCGCAGGAGGAATGTAGCCGGTTCTTCGACTCCCTTTTTTCCTAAGTAATACCGCTGATGTTTTGGTGGGTGAGAAAGTGAAGCCATGAGAATTACCCCATTGGGAAATATTTTCAATAGCTAGTTGAAGTTGCCTTTCGAGAAATGACATCCTATCACTGGCAATATATAGCGCCACGTCATCAACATAGAGAGAAAAATTGACCGTCGCTGGGATAGAAGTAATGATGCCATTGAATCCGGGAGCAAATAATAATACACTTAGAACACTGCCCTGCGGAACGCCTTCATCCAGAGTAAGGTGGCGTGATGGAATAGAAGAGCACCGAACCTGGATGGATCTATTTGACAAAAGGCATTTAATAATGAGAGAGTTAGCTGCAGGAGGAGATTGTATCAGTTATATCAGGCCCATAACGGAAGACTGTCGGTGAAGAGTTATTGAAGCTGCGAGATGTTTTCTATGCAACTTTCCACACTGAAGAAAGGAGAGTTGTGGAGTTGACAGTCGAAGTATAAGTTTGAAAATATTAATTCGACGAGATCTCGTCTCAGCTGTTTTAAAAATAATCATGTTGGGGTGATGAGGGTCTTTTTGTATTGCCTTAGAGTTTTTTTTTCTCCCGGTTAACTTGTGCACACTTTTGGGACCAGCAAGGGGTTGAAGATCGTGGAATTCAAGCTTCCGCTTCTGTGATGATAACTTGTTGGAAGAGGTTAAAGGCATCATCAATAGTTGGAAACCGCTTATTGAACGGAGAAAATGAAATAGCAGTGGCCTGATAAAAAGGAGCCCACTCCGCTCGGTTATAACGCCAGCTGGAATTGGGTTTTAACATTGGGCTCAGTGCAAGTTCATTTAAGGTCACTGCCGAATAAATAATCAAAGCGAGACCAGGCAAAGCGATCCATAAGGGAATGGGAGCAAAAGGAAATGTCAATACAGGAAGAAGAGTGTGTATCTAAACGTTCATATGTAAGGAGTCCTGTGTTAAGGCATCCCAGGGAAAAGGGTGTTAGAAGATCTACGAGGATCTTAAACTTAGACGAGGTGACATAAAGGGTGGTGGAAGTTGAAGTCTCCTAGTATAACAACCGGAGTAGGGAGTTGCTTAAAAAAATTAGCTAAGTCGACCTTAGTAAACTCACTACTCGGAGCCAAGTAGATCAAGCAGACAGACGAATCGTGCTGCCACTGCATAAAGTTTAATTTGCAGAGGGACTAGAGAATATGGGACAGATTTATGAATGAGTATTCCTGCTCCTCTCCTATCATTGTCACTTCTTTCTATAGAGGTTAACGGCGATTTGTATTCCGATGGTTGGAAGAAGTAGCGATGGCATAGTCGAAGTTCCTGCAAACATATGCACTTTGGTGTACATATGTTTATTAGTTGAGCAAGTTCTTCAAAATTAGAGTATAGCAGACAATTTCCATGAGCGGAAGGTGGCCATGCATTGTTGTTATAAATATTATGAGGATGGTTTTTTTGAGACAAATGTCTCCATGTGGCTAGGGGTGATGCTAGAAGTGGTTTCAGATGGGAATGAAAGGCTGAGAGGTGGGTCTCGACAAGGATGAGCAACAAATCCTGGTGGTAAGGAATAGTCGTACAGCAGAGATTTGGGTTGTACGACCGGTTTTGGGGGAATTTTCAGTTTTATTTGGTGGAGGGGCATTGTCATGAAGGAGAAGCAAGTTGAGTTCAGCCAAGTCCATCTTATTGTGTGAACTTGGTTGATCGTCTTGGAAAAACAACCAAATTGCTCATGTTTAGGAATGAAAGCAATATCACATCTGCCAAAGTCAAGAAGATTCAGAGATGGGTGGAGAATATGGCAGTTTCCATGAAGCAGTGTATAGAAGGTGACCGTAAAAGTGTCATTTTTTGTAAAGAAGTTGGGAAGTTGCGAGTATGGATCCAATATGGGATCCGTCTGGATTAAAGCGCGAGGTCGACATCTGGAGACTTTGTCAGTAAGCCATCAGAAGGGTGATTTTGGAGAACTGGAAAATTTGGGTTAAGATGGGAAACCTCTGTGTCCCATTTTGTGCCCAGCAGATTTAAACACTGGAGCGCTTTGCGGTTGTTAGCATTGAAAACGTTTTGTTTTTCCTCATTTTTCCTCGGAAGCGCAAGAAGCAGTGAGAGAGAGAGACGAGAGAGAGAGAGAGACGAGAGAGAGAGAGGAGAGAGAGAGAGGAGAGATGAGAGAGAGAGAGGAAGAGAGAGAGAGATGAGAGAGAGAGAGAGAGAGAGAGAGGAGAGAGAGAGAGAGAGAGAGAGAGAGAGAGAGAGAGAGAGAGAGAGAGAGAGAGAGAGAGAGAAACGTCGTCACATAGAGCTCCATTTGGGACCTATCGAATTCATTTAATCTGAATTAAGGCATTCATAATGCCTTCAAGGGAGTGCTGAGGTAGGAAATTCAGAAGAAAAGTTATGGGAGGGTTCTGAAGGGCTGAAATAATCCTGCAAGCTATCAGAGGGTTGGTTGGAAGGTTGTTCAATAGCTGTGATTGTTTGGATACAATCTATTGAAGTCACTGCTTTTGTCTCAGGAATAAACATGGCGAGGTCTTGTCTGAGTTGCATTTTTTACATCTGGGGTCAACGTATTTTGCTTTAGAAATTCGGATGTTTTATATTTTAGCGAATAATCTTTAGCTTGTTGATTAATGTTTTCTTTGTGTTTAGGAACATTTTTTCCAGGAAATTGAGTAATGGTGAGAGACAGATTAGAGGACGATAGATTGCAGGCCTCTTTAGTGAGGTTTAGCGACTCATCGGGAAGGGTATAGGGACAGAGTGTCTTGGCAGGAACATGCCCTCCAAAGCCTTTTGTATTGGATGAACGAACTTAGTTTAATTGTTGGTTAGTTGAAAACTAATACTCGGAGTAGGGTTGTTGATGGTATTTTGAGCGGAAGATTGAATCAAGGGCTGCTTTTGGATTGTTTGAGAAGTCGGTAGTATAGGCAATGCAGGTGGGCAGGTTGCAGTAACTGCTTGAGTTTTCGCTAGATATATAAAGAGTTCTACTGGAATGGAGTTGTGTCGGTGGATTAACATGCGGAGGCATAGGGGCTACTGCAATTGTTGCATAGGTCGTCTTTGCTTGTGAGATATTGGTCTTTGAGCTGGGTGGTATGGCATCCTCTCCTGCTCAATTTTTGTAAAGGGGGGGGGGGGGGGGGGGGGGGGGGGGGGGGGGGGGGGGGGGGGGGGGGGGGGGGGGGGGGGGGGGGGGGGGGGGGGGGGGGGGGGGGGGGGGGGGGGGGGGGGGGGGGGGGGGGGGGGGGGGGTGGTACATCTCCAAAGAAATCCTGTTCAAAGCAGGTTATGATGGGCATTTAGGGAAGAGGCATATGTCCCTTTTCCAGCAGTGTTCGTACGTTTATTCCCCGACCCAGACGTTGCTTTAAATGCCAACGGTTTGGTCATCCCCGAAAATACTGTAGGAGACCGCATGGCATGTGCCCGGTCTGCGGAGAAGAGTTTCACATTCCCTGTGAAAACACACCATACTGCAAAAACTGTGGAGGACCCCACATTGCCTCTTCCCTAAAATGCCCATCATACCTGTTTGAACAGGAGTTTTTGGAGTTATGTACCATACAAAAAATTGAGCAGGAGAGATGCCATACACCAGCTCAAAGACAAATATCTCACAAGACAAAGGCAATCTTATGCTACAATTGCAGCAGCCCCCCTGCCTCCGCATGTTAATCCACCGACACAACTCCATTCCAGTAGAACTCTTCCCCTAAATTCTAGCAGTTACTGCAAACTGACCACCTGCATTGCCTATACTACCGACTTCTCAAACAATCCAAAAGCAGCCCTTGATTCAATCTTCCGCTCAAAATACCATCAACAACCCTACTCCGAGTATTAGTTTTCAACCAACCAACAATGAAACTAAGTTGGTTCATCCAATACAAAGCTTGGAGGGCATTTCCTGCCAAGACACTCTGTCCTATACCCTCCCGATGAGTTCGCTAAACTCACGTAAGAGGCCTGCATCTATGTCCCCTAATCTATCTCTCACCATTACTCAATTTCCTGGAAAAATGTTCCTAAACACAAAGAAAACATTAAATAAAAGCAAGATTATTCGCTAAAATATAAACATCCGAATTTCTAAAGCAAAATCGTTGACCCAGAATGTAAAAAATGCAACTAGACAGACCTCGCCATTGTTTATTCCTGACAAAAAGCATGTGACTTTCATAAGATTGTATCAAACAATCACAGCTGATGAACAACCTTCAACCAACCTCTTGATAGCTTGCGAGGAAAATTATTTCAGCCCTTCAGAACCCTCCCATAACTTTTCTTCTGAATTTCCTACCTCAGCACTCCCTTAAGGATTATATGCCTTATCAGATGAAATGAATCGTAGTTCCCAAATGGAGCTTGATGTGACGACCTTTCTCTCTCTCTCTCTCTCTCTCTCTCCTCTTCTCTCTCTCTCATCTCTCCTCTCTCCTCTCTCGTCCTCTCTCTCTCTCTCTCTCTCTCTCTTCTCTCTCTCTCCTCTCTCTACTCGCCTCTTCGTCTTCGTTCTCTCTCTCTCTCTCTTCTCTCTCTCTCTCTCTCTCTCTTCTCTCTCTCTCATGCTTCTTGCGCTTCCGAGAGAAATGAATGGAAAAACGTTCAATGCTAACAACGCAAGCGCTCCAAGAGTTTTAAATCTGCTGGTGGCACAAAATGGGACACAGAGGTTTCCCATCTTAACCCAAATTTTCCAGTTTTCCAAAATCACCCTTCTGATGGCTTACTGACAAAGTCTCCAGTGTCGGACCTCCGTAATCCAACGGATCCCATATTGGATCCCAATATCGCAACTCCAACTTCTTTACAAAAAATGACCACTTTTACGGTGTCGACCTTCTTACACTGCCTTATGGAATACTGCCATATTCCTCCACCCATCTCTGAATCTTCCTTGCTTGGCAGATGCTGATATTGCTTTCATTCCTAAACATGAGCAATTTGGTTGTTTTTCCAACGATCAACCAAGTTCACACAATAAGATGGACTTGGCTGAACTCAACTTGCTTCTCCTTCATGACTATGCCCCTCCACCAAATAAAACTGAAAATTCCCCCAAAACCGGTCGTACAACCCAAATCTCTGCTGTACGACTATTCCTTACCACCAGGATTTGTGCTCATGCCTTGGTCGAGACCCACCTCTCAGCCTTTCATTCCCATCTGAAACCACTTCTAGCATCACCCCTAGCCACATGGAGACATTTGTCTCAAAAAAACCATCCTCATAAATTTGATAATCAACATAGTCATGGCCACCTTCCCTCAATGGAATTGTCGGGCCACTACTCTAATTTTGAAGAAATTTTTAACTAATAAACATATGTACACCAAAGTGCATATGTTTGGAGGAACTTCGACTATGTCATCGCTACTTCTTCCTAACCATCGAAGTACAATCGCCGTTAACTCTATGAAAGAAGTGACAATGATAGGGAAGAGGCAGCAGGTATACTCGATTGCATAAATCTGTCCATATTCTCTATCCCTCTGCAATTAAACTTTATGAGTGGCAGCCACGATTGTCCTGTCTGCTTGTCTACTTTGGCTCCGGTAGTGAGTTTACTAAAGGTGGTCCGATTAGCTAATTTTTTTTAAAGGCCAACTCCCTACTCCGGTTGTTATACTAGGAGACTTCAGCCTCCGCCACCCCTTATGGGGCTCTCGTCTAAGTTTAAGATCTCGTACGATCTTCTAACACCCTTTTCCCTGGGATGCCTTAACACAGAACTCCCTACATATGAACGTTTAGATACACACACTTCTTCTGTATTGACATTTCCTTTTGCTCCCATTCCCTTATGGATCGCTTTGCCTGGTCTCGCTTTGATTATTTACTTCGGCAGTGACCTTAAATGAACTTGCAACTGAGCCCAATTGTTCAAAACCCAAGTTCCAGCTGGCGTTATAAGCCGAGCGGAGTGGGCCTCATTTTTAATCGAGGCCACTGCTATTTCATTTTCTCCGTTCATAAGCGGTTTTCCAACTATGTGATGCGCCTTTAACCCTTCAACAAGTTATTCATACAGGAAGCGGAAGCTTGAATTTCCACGATCTTCAACCCTTGCTGGTCCAAAGTGTGGCAAGTTAAACCGGGAAGATAACAAAAACTCTAAAGGCAATATAAAAAGACCACTCATCAACCCCAACATGATTATTTTTTAAAACAAGCTGAGACGAGGTCTCGTCGACATTAATGATTTTCAAACTTATACTTTCGACTGTCAACTCATCAAGCTCTCCTTCTCTGTTCAGTGTGAGAAAGTTGCATAGAAAACATCATGCAGCTTCAATAAACTTTCTCACCGACAGTCTTGCAAGTTGAGTGGGCCTGCCCTATACTGATCAATCTCTCTCCTGCGCTAACTCTCTCATTATTAAATGCTTGTCAAATTGATCCCCATCCAGGTGTCTGGTGCTCTTCTAATTTCATCACGCCGACCTTACTGCTGGATGAATGGCGTTCGCGCAGGGCAGTGTTCCTAAGTGTGATTATTATTGCTTCCCGGATTCTAATGGCATCATTCGACTTCTAATGCCCAGCGACCGGTCAATTTTTCTCTCTATGTTGATGACGTGGCGCTATATATTGCCAGTGATAGGATGTCATTTCTCGAAAGGCAACTTCAACTAGCTAATTGAAAATGATTTCCCCAATGGGGTAATTCTCATGGCTTCACTTTCTCACCCACCAAACATCAGCGGTATTAGCTTAGGAAAAAAGGGAAGTCGAAGAACCGGCGTACATTCCTCTGCGAACCTAACTATATGGTTCACCCACTCCTGTAACTTCACAAGTAAAATTTCTAGGACTCATTCTCGATGACCACTACCATACGCACGAAAAGTTAAACTTCTGAGATGACCTTTGTCCATCGCGTGCTTGGACTTATCACGTATTCGGCCTCAAAACTGGGGCGATGATCGCAAGTTCTTTTACGTTCTACATTGCCCTAATCTGATCGAAACTG
>JABUQX010023419.1:55000-58831 GCA_015478945.1 Trachelipus rathkii
AGATAATTTTGATGAAACTAATATCTTAAAACAATTTGTAGATTTCAAATGAGACATTGAAAAAGACAGAAATATGTTTTGTAATTAATGTGAAAAGTCGCCCTGAAAATCGTCAGAGCTCTACGAAAGAAATTTTTACAGCTGCATAAACTTTATTTCTATTAACATTGGTCTATTGAGAAAATAGTAAAAATAACCGCCGTCTTAGACTTCGTGAACTTACATGAATGTGTCGTAAATCAGCTGAAAAGAAAAAAACAAAACAAATTCGATATACAGCTTTAAAATAAATACATAACTCCTTTCGAATTTCA
Source organism: Trachelipus rathkii (assembly GCA_015478945.1). NCBI lineage: Eukaryota > Metazoa > Arthropoda > Malacostraca > Isopoda > Trachelipodidae > Trachelipus > Trachelipus rathkii. The sequence continues at coordinate 55,315 of JABUQX010023419.1, forward strand.
TGATTTGCCATTTGTAAACTATCAGTTACGCTACATGCCTTCTTTTTTTTTTTAAACATTGATTGGAGTTGACAGCACTATTTTATTACTTTTGCTTCCTCAAACGGGGTAATGGGGAGCATTAAGTCCCCTTAAATAAAATGTTCATGTGACATATCATTTGTGTCGCGGGTTCCGAGCACTTAATTAAACCCTTTCTCATTTAAAAAAAATACTTTTGAGCAAGAATGAAAAAAAAATTAAATAAAAATTTTCGAAAAGTCACAAATTTCAATTGACTTTAGCTTAGTAATGTCTATAGTAATTATTTATCGTTTGGAGCTCCACTGTTTTAAAAGGTTGCCTTTCCGCTTGGAATTATGTATTAGGAAGGCAATTATTGTAATATAATCCGCTCGTGTGATTCAATGAATGAGGATTTATTATTATTATTATTATTATTATTATTATTATTATTATTATTATTATTATTATTATTATTATTATTATTATTATTATTATTATTATTATTATTATTAATTATTATTATTATTATTATTATTATTATTATTATTATTATTATTATTATTATTTATTATCTATTATTCATTTTTTTTATAAATTATTATTATTAAGAAAAACGAATATTAATCACGAGGATTATTTTCTTATTTGCTAATTATATTATTCATTATTAAAATATTGATTATTAATTTATTATTATTATTATTATTATTATTAATATATAGTATATAGATAATATATATATATATATATATATATATATAATATATATAAAATATATATATATATATATATATATATATATATATATATATATTATATATATATATATATATATATATATATATATATATATATACTATATATATATATATAATATATATATATATATATATATATATATATATATATATATATAATATATTATATAAATATATATAATATAATATATATATATAATATATATATATATATAATATATATATATATATATATATATATATATAATTATATAAGTATTTATATATATATACTATATATAATATATTATATATAATATATATATTAATATATATATATTGTAATCAAGAATGTACTTATATAATATATATATATATATTATATATATATATATATTAATATATATTATCATATATATATATATATATATATATTAGTATATAATATTATATATTATATATTATATATCATATATATATATAAAATATGGTTACAGTATATATATTAAATTATATATATATATATATATATATATATATATATATCTATACATATATATATATATATATATATATATATATATATATAATATATATTATATAATATATATATATTATATATATAAATATATAATATATCTATATCTATATATAATATATCTATATATATATATACTATATAATATATATAATATATATATTATATATATTATATATAATATAATATATATCTATATACTGTATATATATATATATACATTTAGGGCTTTCCCGTTACAAAAGTTTCCATGTAGGCTTGTTAAATACCGGAATATGTTTGGCAGGAAACATAGCCACCGCTAGCAACTCTTTGTACAAGTCTTATTCATTCTCTGCTTATCAACAGCAATCAAAAAGCCCTCAATTGCTCAAAAGTTCAAATTAAAACACACAAAATGAATTAAAGTTATAAATTATATGAAATTTTGAGATAATATTATTAAATGAATTTCAAAATTTAGGTGAAGATTGGTTCTTAGGGTTCCAGTAGATGAGAATTTAAATACTTTTAAAATAAATCTTGGTTATATAATAATGAATAATAAAAATAATAAATAATAATAATAATAATAATAATAATAATAATAAATAATAATATTAATAATGAATATAATAATAATATAATAATAATAATAATAATATATAAATATAAGAATAATAATGACAAGTTTTCAAATTCCATGTTGTTCGGTATTTTTTATCTCCTCATATTATATATATATAACTATAATATATATATATATATATATATATATATATATATATATATATATCATATTATATATAATCTATATATATAATATATATATATATATCTATATAATAATATATATATATATATATAATTGCTTATAGGTTTACATGATACGGATCACTCATCTTCCGATGCCTCTTTTAGCTCAGGGAGTTTCAATGTCCCTTTTTTGACACACTGAATCCCCAGATTACGAAAAGGAACACTCCATCATGGCGTTGTCAATGAGTACGAACATATACATCCCGCAACCTCCTTCCTCCCAATTGTGGGTGGATGGGCTTTGTATGTGTTCGGTCACAGTGGACGCAAGAAACTGACACCAATAGCAGGACCTATACCTGTTTGCGACCTGTTAGCCAAGTGTATATATTAGAGAGTGAGTATTCAAACATTAATAATAATAATATAATATAATAATAATAATAATAATAATATATATAATAATAATAATTAATAATAATAAATAATAATATATATAAAATAATAATAATAATATTTTATATATAATATATATATATATATATTATATTATATATATATATATTATATATATATATATAATTATATATTAATATATACTATAATATATTATATATATATATATATATACATATATAAAAAAGATGAAAAGGGGCAAAGTGCCTGGAGAAGATGGAGTGGCGGTCGAATTGGTGATGGAAGGAGGAGAGGAATTGAAGGAGAGAGTTCTCAACCTGTTGAACATTTGTTGGAGAGAGGGAAAAGTGCCGAAGAGATGGGGGAAAGCTTTAAAAATACCAATATATAAAGGTAAAGGAGATCCAAGCAACTGTGATAACTATAGAGGAATTGCATTGATAGACCACCTGGCAAAAATCTACGAAAGAATATTGGAAAGAAAGTTAAGAATGACTGTGGAGCCGAGAGTGGGAGAGGAGCAAGTCATGGTATAGAAGAGGAAGAGGGACGACAGATACTCCTGTTCAACACTAAGGATATGTTATTGGAGAAGCATGTTAAGAATACGGCACGATTTTATGTTGGCGTTATTGATCTGCAAAAGGCTTTTGATTCTGTACCGAGGGAGAGACTATGGAGAGTCATGGAAGAAAATTATGGAGTGAGTGGAAGATTGAAGAAAGCAATAATGAGTATGTACGAAAAATGTAGTTGTAACATCAGAACGGAGAGTGAAAATGATATATGGTTCGAAGTAAAAACAGGAGTTAAGCAAGTATTTTATTCATCGCCTATACTTGTTCCATATCTATATTAGATGTATTTATAATTTTATTTAAATGTAAATAGTGTGAAGGAGGATAATTTCGGAGTCCTTTGATGGGATATAATTGGAGTTGCGGGAACGATCTAGCAGTAGGAGTGAAGTAGGAATGAGACGATACGGGAGGTGGTGTGAGGCTGTTTCTGGAGTAGTTGGGAGGAGGCAGGGATGATAGAATGTCACATAAACAGAGATATTAATGGTAACGGGAGGAAA
>JABUQX010023420.1:0-5000 GCA_015478945.1 Trachelipus rathkii
ATTAGCACCTTAATGTCCTAAGGATAGTAGAAGCTTCTCCTATTCCGAATGTCGATAGGAGGTCCCTGTTTTCATACAACCGTCTGTGGACATTCTGCGTTAATCAACTAGAACTGTTTCATTTCACCTCATTTTTCCTCCTACGTACCGACATTTAGAAAATCCCTGTTCTCCTTTAATTCTCTCCCTTCCATGTATTATTTAATTCCCAAACACGACTTTCTATTTGCTCGAAACGATCACACACTCTACATGTCGGTCTTCGGAGCACACAGCTCATTACACACACCACATCACACACAACATTCCCACTACGATCTCACAGTAATGAATTACTCCACATGGATTAATACGTACCTTTATTTTAAAACCTATATTAGTGAATATTTGTTAGTATATATTAATATTATATTATATATATATATTATACTATCCCACCTATCTTGTTATGTACTGTTATATATATTGTAAATCCGACACTTATTGTATCATATTTTATACATGTTATCATGTTATATTATTATCACTCATCAACACTATATAATATCTAATACTCTCACATATTAGTGATACTGTATCAATATATAGAATCCGCTCACCGGTACTGATACGCAGTTCGCTCCAGCTTGAATGTGGTTGGTGGTGGGTGAAGTGCTTCTCTGGATGCTTGTTGGGAGATGGTCGGGGTGTATGAATATAAGTGGAATATATACTACGCTCTTAGCGTGATCGCTATAATAACGCTCTAGTTTGTGAGAATATAGTGCGTATACCTTATATTAAAATTATATATTATTTTTTTATTTTTATTATTTTATTTTTTTATTTTTATTTTCTCTCAGAGTGTCTGTGAGAGTATGGTTCTGAGAAACCCTCGTCTCTCATTCTGACAATCCCTCTTCAGACCTCTTGATAACCGGTAGGTGAGGTGCATCTGGCCGTCAATATGTGATAGAGTAAGGTGGGTATGCTTGACAATGCTCAGTCATCTATACTCTGTTTATTGTATCCGCATTTAGTGGTGCTAGGCCACCACGACCACCGGAGCCGAACCGAGGCCTAAGCAGTTTGGCGTGGGTCTTCACCTTTTACTCTCCTGACACGTCTCAGTATTCCTCTGGTATACCTTCTATATATCATTTCCGCCTTTCTTAATTCATCTTTCCATCAATTTCTTTTCTATACCTCCGTTCGACATCTGGATTTTTGAGCATCTGTGCTCTTTTTTAGTCGGCGACCCCCCTAAAGGGGGGTCCTAGACACCCCAATACGGCTTATAAAACAAATCAATATTTGAACTCTACGACCTCGATAACCCTTAAAAACACACCAACATTGTTGTTATATCGAGAAAAATGTTTTAATTAACTCGGCACGCGCAGTGGTTCCAGCTCGGTGGCGGCGCAACTCTGAATTTCCTTCTCAGTCTCCCCCTCTTCCTCATTCTTCTTCCTTCCTCTTTCCTCCTCCTTCTTCCTTCCTCCTTCTTCCTCTGTTTGCATTCCATGGCATTTCTTCTCTTTTAACTGGGACCCCTGCCGGGGGGTCCATGGAATCCGATCCTGATCGACTCCAATCTCCGTCTCCGTCTCAGACTCTGCTCCTCTATCCTGTCTCCAAGTTTCTCAGCCTTCTACGATCATTTTTTTAATTTTTTGTGGGGGCAGCGACCCTCTTTAACAGAGGGGACGCCAGAGGAACGTAATCTCTTCCGACGAGATTACGTCATATATCAACTCACATCCAAATTTTTCATTCCGATACGTTTAAGCCTAACATGTTTTCAGGACGATTGACCTTGGCGCTAGGGAGCACCCTTAGGGGTGACCTTGGGTTCACCAAAACTCGCCTGTGATCAGCTTTACACACACATAGAACATATACAAAGTTTGAAAGCGATAACTTCTTTTCCTTCATATCGAAAAGGGTGGTCGCCCAAGTGGTCACATTACTTACAGCGATTAATCGAATGTTAATTATTGTAATTATTTTTCTTTCGAAATATATTTTTCATTGTAAATGGACACCAGAAGCACGTAGAAGACTATTTTAAAAACATCGATATAGGGGTAATCGGTCACGATAAATCGATTGGAACCATCAAAATGATCTACCGATCATTTTAAACCTTCTAGGAACCAAAAAAGCCGCCCCTTTGACGGGGGCTCCGCCCCTTTGTGGGGCTAAAACCCCTTGGAGTTCAGGCTAGAACCTCGAAGTCGGTCTTCCAGACCTTAATTTCGGTCTCCGACCTTAAAACCCTAGGTTTGACGTATCAAACGTCAAAGTCTAATGAAATAATGGAAATTTCCAAGTCAGCTGCCGACCATGATTGGAATTTCCAAAAACCTTCGAAAATGGTTTTTCAAGTCTTTGCCTTCGTCGTGCGTGCAGGGCTGCCGATGGGAAAAATCCCCAAATCCCTCCGGGAGTTGGGTCTTGACCTGGATTATAAGACAAAACGCTCTAAAAAAGCGCCCAAAAATGCTAAAGAAAGGACAAATTTAAAGCGGATTAGTGTTGTCAGAATTTAAGCGTCAATCTGACTTCCCGTTACTTTTCCCCGTGTCAAAACGTTTACTTTCCGTTACTTTTCCGTGTCAAAACGTTACTTCCGTTACTTTTCCGTGTCAAAACGTTAAAAAAGTAGCCAAATTAGTAAAAAAAATGGCTAAAATTAGTAAAAAAGTACAAAAAAGTGCAAAAGGTCAACCGGATTAACGGACTGGGGTCAGTTTCGCACCCCTTATACTGAATGATCTACTTAAGCTATAACAAAAACCCTTGAAAACTTCCCCTATTTCTTGTCCACTACCCAGGTGACGAAACGTGCCATTAGCCTAGTCATACGAGTCCTCAGAGGATCCACTGGCTTGGAAACATAAATATATTTTGCGCTGGCAACCGAGTAAAAACAAACTCCCTGTCAACTTTTCAATGCAAAAACAAATGGAAATAGCTTTAAAATATAAAATTATAAATATATTTATTATTTGTATTAATATTACTATTATGGTAACATTATTATTATTATATTATTATTATAATATTATATCAGTATTACATTTTTTTCTAGCATTAAAGTCTGTTCATATATAAGTAAATTTTTCTTTTTCATTTTTTCAGTTATATTTTAGGGTGAATAGTATGAAATTAGTAGGGAGGGTCGCATAGTTCCAATATTTCCACTGTCAAATAGATATCCATATTGAACTCTCAAGGGTGTGGAATTAGGCTTTCAAATTTCTACCTTCCTCTATTGTCCCTCTATCTCGAGTAATCCTTCTTTCAACCAAAAATAGTACTTTAAAAAATATAAAAAATTAAGATTAAAAATCGCCCCTAGTTGCAATATATTATACTTTATCACTTGTAATTCGTTTATTCACTTTTGAATTTGAAGCCCCAGTTAAAAAAATAATTTTATTGAAGAATTCAGATTTAAAAAAAAAAAAAAAAAAAAAAAAAAAAAAACAAAGGAAATTATGAAAAAAATAGATAATTTTATTTTATATTTAACTCTTTTACAGTAATAATTTTTATATTCTATTTTATTAATAATAAATAATATTTAAAATCTGAATTGGTATCCAACTCCTGCTCCAAAATTGGGCTTGGACTGGTACCTGGAAAAAGAATATGAAAATCAGATGGCGGGGTATTTATTACATATACCTTAAAATTAATATATTTAATATTCTATTTAAATATTAATATTTAACACTTCATGTTTAATATTTAATAGTTACTATTTAAATATCAAAATATTTAAAAAATTCTTTACTAATATGGGTTAATAAAGTTGTAAAAATCATCACAAATGAAGAAAATGAATCTCTTAATTAAGAAATGGCTCGGAACCCCGAGTGTACCAACCTGTGTCCCTCGAATCTTCCTCTGTGTTGCTCGGCATGAGCACCAACACCAACAGAGTGACTATTGTTATCACTTCTCCACACAACAGCACCTGCGCCGACTGCCCCATGGGCATGGTAGTTCCGGGCATCGTTCCCAGCAGCGTTCACATCAATTCTTCCGTGGATCTGTTATTATAAAAAAGACGAATGGGGAAATTAATATTTGTATCTATAACCTCATGCCGGAGCCGGAGCCGGAGCCGGGAGCAGCAAGGTTTTGGGTGGAGCAAGAGCCGGAGTCGGCAAAAAAAATTTACCGACTCCCCAGCCCTGCTTAATAATAAAATAATCAATAATAATAATAATAATAATAATAATAATAATAATAATAATAATAATAATAATAATAATAATAATAATAATAATAATAATAATAATAATAATAATAATAATAATAATAAAAATAATAATAATAATATAAAATAATAATAATAATAATAATAATAATAATATAGTAATAGTAGTAAAAAAAATTTATATTAACAAAAAAAAAAAAAGAAAGTTACTGATCCACTAAAAAATAAAATTCACAATTTTTTTTTTTTCTGTGAAAAAGCAAATGAATTTAACATTTAAAAACAAAAAGGAAATAATAATAATAATAATAATATAATAATAATAATAATAATATAATAATAATAATATAATATAATTAATATAATAATAATATAATGAATAATAATCTATAATAATAATAATAATAATAATAAATATAATAAAAAACAACAGGCACAAAAACTAGATGCAAATGTCGGTTGCACATGGTTAAGTCTCCCCAAAACCTCATTATTGTTTCTTGCCTAGATCTTACACAGTGATATCATTTTAGCTTGCAATAAAATGGAATATTTTTCGAAAATAAAGTGACGAAAATAGAAGCTAACGTCATTTGTCTTTCATGTCCTTTAATTAACTAACAATTTTAATAGACAGTGAACAAAATGCAAAAGAGCTTAATTCTATAATAATAATTAATGGATAATAATAATAATAATAATATAATAATAATATAATAATAATAATAAAATAATATAATAATATAATGATATAAATATAATAATTAATAATAATAATTTAATAATA
>JABUQX010023420.1:12500-30000 GCA_015478945.1 Trachelipus rathkii
TTAATATTTTGATATTTAATAGTACTTTATCAATCAAAAATGAAAGTTTTAATATAATATTTAAATAGAATATTAAATATATTAATTTTAAGGTATATGTAATAAATACCCCGCCATCTGATTTTCATATTCTTTTTCCAGGTACCAGTCCAAGCCCAATTTTGGAGCAGGAGTTGATACATTCGATTTTAAATATTAATTATTATTATAAATAACTAGAAAATTATTGAGTGTTATGAGTAAGAACGAATAAAACATCTATTTTTTTTTTAATTTTCTTTTTTTTTTTTTTTTTTTTTTTTTTTTTTTGTCTTTTAAATCTTGAAAAGCAAAATAAAATTATTTGCTTATCTGGGCTTTCAAATTCAAAGTGAATGCAAATTACAAGTGATAAGTATAATATTATTGCAACTAGGGGGCGACTTTTAATCTCAATTCTTCAATATTTGAAAGGAACAATACTCGATGAAAGAAACAATACTCGAAGATAGAGATGGACAATAGGGAAGGTAGAAATTTGAAAGCCTAATTCCACACCCTGTAGGGAGTTCAATATGGATATCTATTTGACAGTGGAAATATTGCAACTATGCGACCCTCCCTACTAATTTCATACCACTCCTCCTAAAACATTAATGAAACAATGGAAAAAGAAAAATTTACTTTATATATGAACAGACTTTAATGCTAGAAAAAAATGTAATACTGATATAATATTATAATAATATTATAATAATAATAATGTACCATAATAGTAATATTAATACAAATAATAAATATATTTATAATTTTATATTTTAAAGCTATTTCCATTTGTTTTTGCATTGAAAAGTTGACATAGATTTTCTTTATTCTTTGACATTCAAAATATATTTATGTTTCCATAGCCAGTTTGATCTTCTGAGACTCTAGTGACTAGGCTAATGGCACGTTCGTCACCTTGGGTGTGACAAGAAATAGGGGGAAGTTCAAGGGTTTTTGTTATAGCTTTAAGTAGATCATCAGTAGTAAGGGGTCGTAAACTGACCGCCAGTCCGTTAATCCGTTACTTTTGCACTTTTTTGGTACTTTTTTACTAATTTTAGCCATTTTTTTTACTAATTTGGCTACTTTTTTAACGTTTTGACACGGAAAAGTAACGGAAGTAACGTTTTGACACGGAAAAGTAACGGAAGTAACGTTTTGACACGGAAAAGTAACGGAAGTCAGATTTGACGCTAAATCTGACAACCTAATCCGCTAAATTTGTCCTTTTTTAGCATTTTTGGCGCTTTTTTAGCGTTTTGTCTATAATCCAGGTCAAGATCCCCAACTCCGGAGGATTTTGGGGATTTTCGCCATGGCAGCCTTGCATCGTCCGAAGGCAAAGACTGAAAAACCATTTTTCGGAAGGTTTTTTGGATCAGTCAATGGTCGGCAGCTGACTTGACCATTTCCATACATTTCATCAGACTTTTGACGTTTGAATACGTCAAACCTGGGTTTTTAAGGTCGGTGAGACGAATTTAAGGTCTGGAAGACCGACTTCCGAGGTTTTGAGCCTGAACTCAAGGATTTTAAGCCCCAAAAGGGGGCGGAGCCCCCCAAAAGGGGCTTTTTTTTTGGTTCCTAGAAGGTTTTAAATGATCGATAGATCATTTTTGATGGTTCCAATCGATTTATCGTGATCGATTACCCCTATATCGATGTTTAAATCGTCTTTCCTACGTGCTCTGGTTGGCATTTTACAATGAAAAATAATTAGTAATTAAAGTAATTAAAATAATTAAATTCGTTATCGCTGTAGTATGGTACCCCACTGGGCGACACCCTTTTCGTATGAAGGAATAGAGTTATCGCTTTCAAACTTGGTATATGGTCATTGTGTGTGATAAACTGATCACAGGCGAGTTTTGGTGACCCAAGGTCACCCCTAAGGGGGTGCTGCCCCCTTAGCGCCAAGGTCAAATTCGTCCTGAAAACCTATGTTAGGGCTTACGTATCGGAATGAAAATTTGGATGTGAGTTATAGGATGACGTATTCTCGTCGGAGACGAGATTACGTTCCTCTGCGTCCCCTGTAAGAGGGGACGCTGCCCCACAAAAAATTAAAAAATGATCGTAGAAGGCTGAAACTTGGAGACAGGATAGAGGAGCAGGAGTCTGAGACGGAGACGGAGATGGAGTCGGATTCAGGATCGGAGTCCATGGACCCCCCGGAGGGGGGTCCCAGTTGAAAAGAAGAAGAAAATGCATGGAATGCAAAACAGAGGAAGGAAGAGGAGGGAAGGAAGGAAGGAGGAAGGAAAGGAGGAAGGAAGAAGAATGAGGAAGGAGGGGGAGGAGTCTGAGAAGGATTCAGAGTTGGCTCCGGCACCGGTGCTGGAACCACTGCGGTGCCGAGTTAATAAACATTCGTATAACAACAATGTTGGTGTGTTTATAAGGGTTATCGAGGTCGTAGAGTTCAAATATGATGGTTATAAGCCCGTATGGGGTGTCTAGGACCCCCCATTAGGGGGGTTCCCGACTGAAAAAAAGAGCACAGAGTGCAAAACAGAGGTCGAAGGAGGAATGAAGAAGGATGAATAAAGAAAGGAAAGAATGGAGGAAGGAATCTGACTCAGAGGTGGAAGTTGGTAATTTGGAAGAAGACGACTTCCAAGAGGGTGAAATACTATATAAGGCCAGGTCGGGACATGTGTGGTCGAGTCTTGAAGAGGTATCGGCAAGAACCAGATCAAGAAATAAATAAAAAAAAAATAAATAAATAAATAAATAAAATTTCTTATTCTTTTTATGTTTATAACTTACAAATTTACGTTTTTACATACCCTAAAGCAGTAAATCACTAAATCAAACCACCATTCAACCCCCATCCAGCCACCCTCCTGACCATCTGTGATCTATTGATCTATTGATTAAGGTCACATTTTTTGAGTATCATTTTTTGGATAAACATAACATAAAATCAACTTCTTTAATACAAACATCAAACAATATATGTTGACGTAACAAAGTTTTCACATTAATAAAGCTTACTTAGTATCATCTGAACTATGAATATAACCCACAACGACAAACTTAGCACATCTTAAACAGGAATAAAAGGTTAACGTTAACAAAGTTTCACACTTAACACACTGTAAAGTAACTAATCATTGCGATCACAAAACGTACTTATTCAACTTTGTCAAGCATATCTCTAACATAGCGATGTTAATTTACACTAACATGGTAATAATTAACTAAAATTTATCACAACAGTGGTTAATTATCATACTGATCAACGAATATACTCTAACATAATAAGGTTTCCACATTAATAAAGCTAAACATACCATCAACGGAACTAAGAAAATAATGCAAAGCAGCTCTATCACAGCTTTAAAAGCAAGATAAGGCAAGTCAACATAACAAGTTTCAACTTGAACAGAACAAGTAAAGGTAACTAATCATGGTATGCAAAAACGTAACTTATTCACGTCACACTTTTTCAAGCATATTCTAACATATTAAGTTAATCTTGACACTAACTAAACTGACACAGTAACATTTAGCATAAATTTATCACAACATTGGTTAATTAATCATACTGATCAACGAATATGCTAACATAATAAAGTTTCCCCATCAAATAAAACTAACATAGCGTAACATGAACTAAGAAATAATGTACAAAGACAACCTAACACAACTTACACCCAAATAAACTGTTAACATTACAAGTTCTAACACTTAACACAGTAAAAAGCAACCTAACAGTGTATGCCAAGACGTAACCTATATCCTTACTTTTTCAAGCATAACTCTAACATAATTAATGGCGTTCATCTTACAACTGACACAGTACATTTAACTAATTTCTCACCAACATTGGTTAATTCATACGGATCAACGAATAAAACTCTAACATAATAAAGTTTCCACAATAATAAAACTACATATGCGTAACATGAACTAAGAAAATAATGTAACAAGACAAACTAACATACCTTACCTACGAATAAACTGATAACATTAACAAAGTTCCACTGCAGTTATTATATACTAATCAGCGAATTATGCTAACTAGACATGTTTTCACATGTAATAAAGCTAAGCATGTGCATCAATATGAACTAGGAAAATAATGTACAACGCAAACCTAACAACAATCTACGGGGTAATAAAACTGTTAACTATTAACAAAGTTCACCTTAATACCAGTAAAAGTAACTAACTTATTACAGTACAATAGACGTAAACCTGTTCACTCCATTTTGGTTTTATTTTTTTTTTTTTCCAAGGCATATCTCTAACATATTAAACGTTAATCTTACATTGACACAGTAACATTTATCAAAAAGATGTGTCATAACGCATACCTAACCATCCTAATACCTAACGAGTAAAGACGATTAAAGTAAAGTTTTTAGGCTTATCTCTTTTAGAACCCGCCCCTTCAGAAATATACCAACTCTAAACATAAAAAATGATTTTATGCTTTAACCATTTCCATAAAGTGATGCAATACTTATTATTTGACCCTCTGGAGGTAATACAGCAATGTAGCAGTCGCCGTTCGGTTTACGATTAAATATAAATGAACATCGTTGGGAATAACGAAACTCCTCGTGAAGATATCAACAAGCCGTAAGAGATGCGAGAGATGTCTCCTCGTATCAGCACAGCGAAACTATCCTAACTGAAGAAAATTAGTGTATAACAACCCTTAATAAGTAATGAGATCTTTCTTTAACCAATCAGATAGAAAGTAAACAAGAATACAACGTACGAATGAACCATTTCAGTTCAAAAGGGTATATATCTCGTTAGACAACAATAACAGGATGCACATCAACAACACAACAACAACAACAACAACAACAACATATACATAGTACAAAAATAAGTCTTTTATATACTAACCATCGAATATGCTAACGTAACAAAGGTTTTCACATTAATAACGCTACAAAGCATCATATTAACTAAGAAATAATGTACAATGACAAAATCACACACTTACGCCCGAATAAACTATACATTAACAAGTACCTGCACAGCGTACAAACGTAACGCTATTCACTACTTTTTTTCCAGCATATCTCTAACATATCAAGTATAATTTTACATTAACCCTATTGATTTACGTCCGCATTTCGAGTAATCATTTCTTATTAAAACATTGGCATCAAATTGAGTTTCTTAATATAGCTATCATGCGAATATTCCTAACATAACAAGGGTTTTCACATTAATAAAGCTGACATAGCATCAACTATGAACTAAGAAATAATGTACAATTGATGAATCTAACACAACTTAAGCATGAATAAACTGTTTTAACATTAACAAAGTTTCGCACTTGAACACCTGTAAAGTAACTAACAATTGCATACAAAACGTAACCTATCATACTTTTTCCAAGCATATCTCTAACATATTAACGTGAATTTTTACATTGACACAGTAATGTTTAACAAGAATTTATCATAACCTTTTTTTGTTTTATATACAGACCAACGAATAACTGTAAACATAACAAAGGTTTTTAAACCAAACATAACACAAAAATAGAGTTTCTTTACATAACTAACCCATCGATATATGCACGTAATCAACGTTTTTGCATTAATAAAGCTACATAACATAACCTGAATAAAATATAATGTACAACCCCCAAACCTAACATACCACTAACGTATATAAACTACTAACATTAACAAAACTTCCGCACCTAACAGCAGTAAAGTACCTACCCCAGCGTAAAACGTAACTCTATTCATCCTTTTTCAAGCATATTCTAACACATCAATGTTAATTTTAAATTAACAATCGTAACAATTAACAAAAGTTTAGCATAAACCTGTCTAATGATATACAGACAAAGAATATAATGCTAAAAGTAACAAATGTTTTACATGAACTTCGGTAATATTTAAAACACAAATTCATCATACACCTTGTCCTAATATCATAATCCGCCCAGCGAATATTGCAAACATACAAAGTTTAAACCAAACATAACACATAAAATAACAAAATTTTATCCTAACATAACATAAAAATAAGTTCTTTGAATAAAATATCACAGTAACCCGTAATAAGTTTACTGATTTTAAAGCAGTAAATGAGTAAATCAAACCACCATCCCTACAGTCCCCTACCCATCCACCCGCCTATTGATCTATTGACTATTGATTCAAGTCATATCTCGAGTATCATTTTGGATAAACATAAACATAGAATAATAAGTTCTTTATATTACTGACCTTACGAATATATGGCTTAACCAACAAGCTTTGCATTCAATAATAGTAACATATCATGAACCGCAACTAAGAATAGTAATGTAACAAAATGCAAACCTAACATACCGCTAGCGTATGAATAATCAGCTATTAACATCCTGAAAATTCCTACTTCATCAACAGGTCAAGTAGCTAACGGGTCATACAATACTCGATATGTTCCACTTTTCGCGCATATCAGCAACAGGTAAACCCGTATTATCTAACAAAATCCTTAACAAAGTGAACCAATCTATCAAAGATACCAACATCTTGAAACATAAGAATTGACACTATCTTCATCAAAGTGTCACTCGTTTCGAGTATAACATCATTTGACCTATGAATAATCGTAGACTTTAGCAAAATTCTAAGGCAAACCTAACATTACTCAACAAAACACTTAACCTATAGCTCACGTTCTAACACATCATCGTTCAGTTAACACAGTAATACTTCAAAAACTCATCCATTTCTCTAACAAATCAGTGTTATTTCACATTGTCATAGTAATATTTTAAATAACGTAACCTAACTTACGAATAAACCAGCTTTTCATTACCAAATGAGTAATCTAAAGCAACACATTGCTTCCAAGATAAAACCCAGGGGATGCGCCCCTTGAAAGGGTGTGAATCCTGCGAGGGGGGATCACCCCGAAGGGGTGTAAGCGGGCTTTACCCCTCCGAAGGAGGGGTAAAGCCCGCTTACACCCCTTCGGGGTGATCCCCCTCGCAGGATTCACACCCTTTCAAGGGCGCATCCCCTTGGGTTTTCTCTTGGAAGGTAATGTTTGCTTTAGATACTCTTGGTTAAATGAAAGCTGTTTATTCGTAAGTAGGTTATTTAAATATACTATGACAATGTGAAAAAAACACTGATTGGTTAGAGAAATGATGAGTTTTTTTTGTAAGATATTACTGTGGTTAACTGACGATGATGTGTTAGAAACGTGAGCCTAGGTTAAGTTTTTGTTGAGTAATGTTAGGTTTGCCTTAGAATTTTGCTAAAGTCTACGATTATTCATAGGTCAAATGATGTATACTCGAAACGAGTGACACTTTGATGAAGATAGTGTCAAATTCATAGTTCAAGATGTTGGTATCTTTGATAGATTGGTCACTTTGTTAAGGGATTTTGTTAGATAATACGGCTTTACCTGTTGCTGATATGCGCGAAAAGTGGGAACATATCGAGTATTGTATGACCTGTTAGCTACTTTACCTTTGATAAGTAGGGAATTTTCAGGATGTTAGCTGATTATTCATACGCGAGGTATGTTAGGTTTGCCTTTGTTACATTATATTCTTAGTTGCGGTTTATGATATGTTAGCTTTAATTGATGCTAAAGCTTTGTTTGTTAAGCATATATTCGTAGGTCAGTATATAAAGATGATTTTATGTTATGTTATCCAAAATGATACTCGAAATATGACTTGAATCAATAGTTCAATAGATCACAGGCGGTGGGCTGGGTAGGGGCTGTAGGGGATGGTGGTTTGATTTACTCATTTACTGCTTTAAAATCAGTAACTATACGGTTTACTGTGATATTTTATTCAAAGCATATTTTTATGTTATGTTAGGATAAAATTTTTGTTTATTTTTTGGTATGTTTGGTTAAACCTTTGTTTATGTTTGGCAATTATTTTCGGCTGGGGATTATGAATATTTAACAAGTTAATGAATGAATTTTTTGTTAATATTACGAGTTGATGTAAACATTTGTTACGTTAGCATTATATTCTTTGTCTGTATGATGATTAGAAAGGGTTATGCTAACTTTTTGTTAAATATTACGATGTTCATGTATAAATTAACATTGATGTGTTAGAGATATGCTTGAAAGGTGAATAGGGTTACGTTTTGTCGATGTTGTAGGTACTTTAACTGGCTGTTAAGTTGCGGAAGTTTGTTTAATGTTAGTAGTTTATTAGTACGTATGGTATGTTAGGTTTGGTGTTGTACATTATATTCTTAGTTCAGGTATGTTATGTTAGCTTTATTATGCAAAAACGTTGTTACGTTCGGCATAATATTCGATGGTTAGTATGTCAGAACTTATTTTTTTGTGTTTGTTTGGTTAAAAACTTTGGTTATGTTTACAGTTATGTCGTTGGTCTGTATGATACATTAAACAAAAGTTATGATAAATTCTTGTTAAACATACCTGTGTCAATGTAAAATTAACGTTTAATATGTTAGAGATATATGCTTGGAAAAAGGTATGAATAGGTTACGTTTTGTATGGCAATGTTAGTTACTTTACAGGTGTTAAGTGTGGACTTTGTTAATGTTAACAGTTAATCGTGCTTAAATTGTGTTAGATTCGTCGTTGTACATTATTTTCTTAGTTAATATGATGCTATGTCAGCTTTATTTAATGTGAAATAACCTTGTTATGTGCATATATTCGATGGATAGTATAAAAGGAACTCATTTGTGGCAATGGTTTTATAGAATGATACTCGAATATGCGACGTTAATCAATAGTGTTAATGTAAAATTACATTGATATGTTAAAGACATATGTTTGAGAAAGTGTTGAATAGGTTACGTTTTGTCGCGTGCTAGTACTTGTTATGTTTAGTAAGTTATTCGGGCGTAAGGTGTGTTGGTTTTGTCATTGTAACATTATTTTTTTAGTTTATATGATGCTATGTTAGCTTTATTATGTGAAAACCTTGTTATGTTAGCATATATTTCGATGGTTGGTATAATAAAGAACTTATTTTTTGACTATGTTTTGTTGTTTGTTGTTGTTGTTGTTGTGGTTGTTGTTGTTTGTTGTTTGTTGTTGTTGTTATACGAAAATATATACCCTTTTGAACTGATTTGGTTCATTCGTACGTCGTATTCTGTTTACTTTCCTTCTGATTGGTTGATAAGAAAGAATCTCATTACTTTTAAGGGTTGTTTATACACTTTTTTCTTCAGTAGGATAGTTTTTCGCTGTGCTGATACGAAGACATCTCCCTCTGCATCTCTACGCTTGTTGATATCTTCACGAGGAGTTTCGTTATTCCAACGATTGTGTCCATTTATATTTAATATCGTAAACCGAATGTGACTGTTACTTGCTTGGTATACCTGCCCAGAGGGTCAAATATATAAGTATTGCATCACTTTCACATGCAAATGGTTAACAGCATAAAATCATTTTTTTTCATGTTTAGGAAGTTGGTTTTTCTGAAGGGGGGGGTTGTCTAAAAAAGAGATAAGCCCTAAAAATTTTAGCTTTAATTCGTCTTTACTCGTTAGGTTTTATGATGGTTAGGGTATGGTTATGACACATTTTTTTGATAAATGTTTTACTGTGTCAAATGTAAGATTAAGTTAAATATTTAGAGTTGCTTGACAAAAGTGGTGAACAGGTTACGTTTTGTATGTAAAGTTAGTTTACTTTACTGATATTAAGCTGTGGAACTTTGTTAATGTTAACCAGTTTAACTTACGGCGTAAGGCATCGTGTTGGTTTGGTCGTTTGTACATTATTTTCCTAGGTCATATGATGCTATGTTAGCTTTTATTAATGTGAAAACAATTTTATGTTAGCATATATTCGCTGATTAGTAATTATAAATGAACTCAGTGGAACTTTGTTACATGTTATCAGTTTATTCGGTTGGTAAGTTGTGTTAGGTTGTCTTTGTACATTATTTTCTTAAGTGTCATGTTTACGCTATGTTAGTTTTATTGGTGTGGAAACTTTAATTTGTTATGAGTTTATTTGTTGATTCAGTAATATAACCAATGTTGTGAAAGAAATTTTAGTTCATGTTACTGTGTCAGTTGGTAAGATTAACGTTAATATGTTAGAGTTATGCTTTGAAAAAAGTAAGAATTATTGTTACGTTTTGCATACTGTTAGTCTTTACTGGGTGTTAAGTGTGAGAACTTTGTTTAATGTTTAACAGTTTTATAGTTGTGTGGCAAGTTGTGTTAGGTTTGGTCTTTTGTACATTATTTTCTTAGTTCGTTACGCATGATAGTTTTATTGATGGGGAAACTTTATTATTAAGTATATTTGTTGATCAAGTATGATATTAACCAATGTTTGTGATAAATTTTTTTGCTAATATTAGTGTGTTAGTGTATAGATTAATTGCGTTAATATGTTAAGTTCTTGAAAAAGTGTTGAATAAGTTACGTTTTTTTTGGATACATGTTAAGTTACTTTACTGTTGTTAAGTGGTGGAACTTTGTTAATGTTGACTGCTTAATTCTTGCTTAAGCTGATAGGTTTGTCTTTGTGCATTATTTCTTAGTTCGTGTTACGTCATGTTGCTTTATTAATGTGGAAACCTTATTATGTTGAGTATATTCGTTGATCAGTATGATAATTAACCAGTGTTGTGATAAATTTTAGTTAATTATTACCAATGTTAGTGTAAATTAACATCGCTATGTTAGAGATATGCTGTACAACAGTGTGAAATAGGTTACGTTTTTTAATGCTATGTTAGTTACTTTACAGGTGTTAAGTGTGGACTTTGTTAATGTTACCAAGTTTATTCCTGTTTAAGATGTGCCAAGTTTTGTCTTTGGGGGTTATATTCATAGTTCAGCATGATACTAAGTAAGCTTTGTAATGTGAAATCCCTCTTACTGATTATATATTGTTTTGATGTCAGTATAAAGAACATGAGTTTTTATGTTAAGTTTATCCAAAAAATGATACTCAAATGTGACTTAATCATAGATCAATAGATCACAGATGGTAGGAGGGTGGTTGGATGCTGTTGGATGGTGGTTCTGATTTAGTAGATTTAGTTCTTTAAGGCTAATTCAAAAACATAAAGTGTAAGCTGAGTTTTAAGAAGAATAAGAAAATTTTTATTTTATTTATATAACTATTATTTATTTTTTATTTCTTGATGGTTCTGAAACCATTATTTTCGAAATCTACAGACTCGATAACATATATAAGGACACCACCATTGTATCATTACACTAATATTTAATAACTCGGCACCGCACCGGAGCCTGCACCGGTGCAGCTGTCAACACCTACTCCTCTGAGTCAGATTCCTTCTCCATTCTTTCCTTTCTTTATTCATCTTTCATCATTCTTTCTTCCTCCTTCGACCTCTGTTTTGCACTCTGTGCTCTTTTTTTCAGTCGGGACCCCCCTAATGGGGGGTCCTAGACACCCCATACGGACTTATAAACATCATATTTGAACTCTACGACCTCGATAACTCCTTAATAAACACTACCAACATTGTTGTTATACGAATGTTTATTAACTCGGCACCGCAGTGGTTCCAGCACCGGTGCCGGAGCCAACTCTGAATCCTTCTCAATCTCCCCCTCCTTCCTCATTCTTCTTCCTTCCTCCTTTCCTCCTCCTTCTTCCTTCCTCCTCCTTCCTCTGTTTTGCATTCCATGCATTTCTTCTTCTTTTCAACTGGGGACCCCCCTCCGGGGGGTCCATGGACTCCGATCCTGAATCCGACTCCATCTCCGTCTCCGTCTCAGACTCCTGCTCCTCTATCCTGTCTCCAAGTTTCAGCCTTCTACGATCATTTTTTAATTTTTTGTGGGGCAGCGTCCCCTCTTACGAGATTACGTCATCATATAACTCACATCCAAATTTCATTCCGATACGTTAAGCCTAACATGGTTTTCAGGACGAATTTGACCTGGCGCTAAAGGGGGCAGCACCCCCTTAGGGGTGACCTAGGGTCACCAAAACTCGCCTGTGATCAGTTTATCACACACAATGACCATATACCAAGTTTGAAAGCGATAACTCTATTCCTTCATATCGAAAAGGGTGGTCGCCCAAGTGGGTACCATACTACAGCGATTAATCGAATGTTAATTATTGTAATTATTTTCTTTCGAATATATTTTTCATTGTAAAATGCCAACCAGAGCACGTAGAAAGACGATTTAAACATCGATATAGGGGTAATCGATCACGATAAATCGATTGGAACCATCAAAAATGATCTATCGATCATTTAAAACCTTCTAGGAACCAAAAAAGCCCCTTTTGAGGGGCTCCGCCCCCTTTTGGGGCTAAAACCCTTGAGTTCAGGCTCAGAACCTCGGAAGTCGGTCTTCCAGACCTTAAATTCGGTCTCACCTGACGCTTAATAACCCTGGTTTGACGCGCCAAGCGTCAAAATCTAATGAAATGATGAAAATTTCCAAGTCAGCTGCCGACATGACTGGAATTTCCAAAATCTCCGAAAATGGTTTTCAAGTCTTTGCCTTCGACGTGCAGGGCTGCCAATGGGAAAAATCCCCAAAATCCTCCGGAGTTGGGGATCTTGACCTGGATTATGGACAAAACGCTAAAAAAGCGCCAAAAATGCTAAAAAAGGACAAATTTAGCGGATTAGGTTGTCAGATTTAGCGTCAAATCTGACTTCCGTTACTTTTCCGTGTCAAAACGTTACTTCCGTTACTTTTCCGTGTCAAAACGTTACTTCCGTTACTTTTCCGTGTCAAAACGTTAAAAAAGTAGCCAAATTAGTAAAAAAATGGCTAAAATTAGTAAAAAAGTACCAAAAAAGTGCAAAAGTAACGGATTAACGGACTGGCGGTCAGTTTACGACCCCTTACTACTATCATCATTTGAAAAATCTTGTAAGAGTGGTGAGGAAGTTATGGTTTCCTTGTTCCAGTCGATCATGTCATTATAGGCACCAGCACGGAAATTAATATTAATTGTCAAGACAAAACTTCTCATTGTTCCTCTTGTTCTTACATTTATTATACAATGAATGGTCTTCTTTATAACCTCTACTCTAAGGTTCGTGATCATTAAAAACAAAATGCTCTCTGCGTGGCAAGTTATGCACTATTCCTGGGAACATTTTCCATGTTTGTAGATACTCCTCTGTCTGATTTCTGATGAGGAAAAGAAATTAGGTAGTAAAAATTCATAGCACCTTCTATAGATTTGAATGTGATTTAATCCAAAACCAACCCAGGGCATATACTTTTAATATGGTATGAACTAAACCTTAGATATTTGTTTCTTGATTTGGTTTTGAAATATACAAGCGTAGGATTCTATTAGCTCTTGTGAGCAATCTTGCATGATACAAAGTTCTTGAAGATTTTAAGGCCAACTGCTTTGAAATGATGTCAGACTTTATTCCGATGCATATTTCGTAGATATATTTTAGGTCATTACTGAGGTCTCTAATTATTTCTTCAGGGACTTCAATTTTACATTGCAAAGACATAAATAAAAACTGTTTAATTGTGTTAAATCCTGTTTAATTTTATTTCCAATCGCCTTTGAAACTTTTGTGCACGTTGCTTTAACATCAATCATTTTAGATACATGCTGCCTGAAGGGCAGTTCATTAGCATGTAGAAGCCACATTAGCCACTGAAGAGGTCTTTCAATATGAATTTAAATTAATTTTATTACACCACATATATGGAGGGGGTTTACAACTGTCCCGTCACAAAGCATTGCTTTAAATGAATTAGAACTACCTGAATCAATTAGAATTGTAACTAATTTATCTTCTATGCATCGAGCTCTTCCGTTCTCAGGAGTTATGTGATCTATGTAGACATCATCTGAAATTCTCTGGTTCTGAAACTTGTGCAGATTTGCTTCCTTAACTCAACTCTTATTCTTTCTCATTCTACTTTATTCTATCTAGCATATTGCTTGCATTTAAGATCCTCATTAACAATTGCTGCAGCAGCTCTAGCACTTACGCTGTATCTCTCTGCTGTCACAGACAATTTATCATATGAAAATCTGTTTTGATTGTTTTCTCGTAATTCGGAATCTGGAACAAAAGATGAATCACTCTTTTCGTCGCTTTCAATATTTTCGTCAACGTTACCTGAAGAAAAGGTTTCACTAAATATAGAAAAGTTTTCAGCAAAACTACTAGATTTCATTTTTCTACATTCAAGAAATTCATATCTGTCTTGAGTTTTTTTTCCTTACTGAAGTAGTGGTCCTATCTATTGGACCAAGCTGGTTAATTTCTTTTTGTCCAACAAAAGATTCCCACTCAATCACTGGAATTCTAATTGCACATCTACAATCCGTTCTGCTGATTTTCTTATCATAGCAAGTACATGTACATATATCAAACATCTCATCAAATGTCCTAAGTTTTTTAATATAGATGTCATTTCTTTGTTTGATAGGAACTTTATTTAGATTTATAGCTGACACAATCAAGCGTTCAACTTTCATAGCAACCGCCTCGAATGATATATTTGGATATGAAAACAGATCCCAAATTCGTTCGACATCTTTTGTTACAATTTTATAACATTAGTTTGCTGTCTTTGTAAGTTTTGATTCAGTATCTTTTCTATTCCTTACAAATAGGTAGTGACGAAAGACATCAGCCTTTGAAGGGGTCATCGAGGCTGGAAAGGGTGTAGGATGGCCAAATGAGGAATTATGTGTTTTGCTTCTTGTGGACATCTTTATTATGTATCTTTATTATCTATTATATATATATTATTTATCTTAATATATTGAAGGATAATTATAATGAAAATTTATCAATTTATCTATAAAAAAATGAAATGTGGCCTGGATTATTAGACACTGCAACAGAAAAAGGCGTGCACATAAAAAGTTTAGTTTTACTAGTATTCAGAACCAGCTTGTTAAATCTACAGTAGTCGTAGATATTACGTAGTTTTTGCTCAATAAATAGTCAACAAATCCAAAGATCCACACTCTGCAAAGAAAACACTATCATCTTCATATATTATAGCTTTAACATCAGTCAGTAAAAGTTCAAATCATTAGAATAGATGTTAGATATTAAGGGGCCAAGACAGATGCCTTTGACACCCTGTGGTTACAAAGATTGGAGATGATTTAAAGTTTTGTATATGTATATTTTGTATTTGTATATTTGTATGTATAATTAATATGTCATGGTCTACAGCAGGGGTTTTCAACCTTTTGGAGGCGCGGGCGCATTCGAGATTGCAAAAAATATTGGCAGGCGCAAATCGGATTTCAAAAAAATAAAAATAAATAAATAAATAAATAAATAAATAAATAAATAAATGTCCTTTATTATAACATACATTTTGTTACATATATTTACTATAACATCATATATATTTATTATCAAAGCCGAATTAGTGCGATCTTTCTTAACTTAGATTTAGGCTGATAACTAACCTCAAAAGAACTGTGATTGGTTTTGTAAGGACGTTCGACGCTATGGCTTTTCGCCCCTGACAAAACACTGTTGCGTGTTAAGCAAATACATTTATCTTTAGTTTCGATAACAAAGTAGTCTTCTTCCCAATCTTTTAAAGTGATAGGTTCGTTGTTTTTTACTTGGACTACTCATTTTGGGGTAAAATGTTTATGTTAAAAAAAACAAAAAAAAAAACAAAAAAAAACAAAGCACTTCGATAGCATGTGGTGACAACAGCATGAGTTTACAGCGACAGCACGCGATGACAACTAATATCATACTACTAATACAATACAGACACCGATGGAGACATGATTATAATAGGCTTATACAGCGGTCAGTGTTGCCAATTTTGCGAATTTTTCACTACATCTAGCAAAATTTTAAAAACTAAAGTAACTTTTTTATTTTCCTCATTTTAAGATGAAGTAACTTTTTATTTTCTTTATTTTTGCTTTATTGGTTGGGAACCTCTGGTCTACAGTATCAAATGCTTTACTGAAGTAAAAAAAATACTCCAATCACGTGAGTGTTATTAGAATAAGCATTGCTCAAAATAATTGAATGGGAAATTTCTCTAAGTTTTGTAAACCCAAATTGATTAGGTGAAAATATCCTGTTAATAGAAAAATAATTGTTTAGTCTTATAAATAATATCAGTTTTTCAAAGATTTTAGCAATGATATTCAAAGTAGAGATTAGTTTGTAGTTCTGTAGCAAGGAGTCATCAACATTTTTATAAATTGGGACCACCCTAGCACATTTTAGCTCATCAGGGTATGTACCACGCTCCAGACGCCAATTAAACAGGTCACAAATTAGCACAAATATGATTCAAGAAAAGTTTAATAAACTTAGTAGGCAAGTTATAAATGACCGCTTGAAGTTTTTACTTTTTCAATTATAGTCCTTACCTCATCTGTAGTAGTTGGACTGAAAAATAAGAAGGTCATAGTAATGGGGAATCAGTTCATTGTAACTCATTGAAGGCTTCCCGAGTAAACTTACCGTCCGAGCAGGAATAGAAGAAAAATATTCATTAAATAACTTGGTTAACTCCCTCTCATCTACTACTGTTGATGCATTATGTTCTATCACATATCTATTCTTAGCAGAGAAGCCCCCCACAATGCTACGATATGTCCTCCATACCTTCTTAGAAGTACCAGACCTCTTAAATTTATTCTTGTGAAAGTTTCTTTCAACTAGTTTAAGCGTATACTTCAGCAGAGAAGATTAGGCTTTAAAATACTTGTAAGATAAATTTTCTTTTTAGTAGTTTAAAAAGTTTGTGCATTTTTGTCAATCCATTTAATCAAACTAGAGTTGAGTCATGGCATTTCAATCCTTTTACGCGATACTAATTTTGTTTTAATATGAAAATATTTATTTAATAATGACCACAAATAAAAGAGGAGGTCGATTTACAAGGGTCACTATTGTCTATATTAAACTTACCCATTTCCTCAGTTATATTACTGAAAAGCGCTTCCTTACATTTCAAAGAAAAGTTTCTAAATGATAGCCGATTCAAATCCTTTCCCGCACTTTCATTGTAAACCACAACTACCGGAAGATGGTCACCAAATGGTACTTTGAAAACAAATGTTCTACACATTTTATTAAAATTATGCTGAATAATAATAATAATAATAATAATAATAATAATAATAATAATAATAATAATAATAATAATAATAATAATAATAATAATAATAATAATAATAATAATAATAATAATATATAATATCATAAGAAAAATCATAATAAAAATAATTAAAATAATAAAAATAATAATAATAATAATAATAATAATAATAATAATAATAATAATAATAATAATAATAATAATAATAATAATAATAATAATAATAATAATAATAGCCAATAATAATATTATTAATAATAATAATAATAATAATAATAATAATAATAATAATAATAATAAATAATAATAATAATAATAATAATAATAATAATAATAATAATAATAATAATAATAATAATGATAATAATAATAATAATAATAATAATAATAATAATAATAATAATAATAATAATAATAATAATAATAATAATAAA
>JABUQX010023420.1:35000-37500 GCA_015478945.1 Trachelipus rathkii
CCGCCTCCCAAACTCTTCTAACCACTCTCTGCTCCTCCATTCTCACTAAATGCCCATACCATCTTAACATTCCCTTCTCCGCTCTTCCCACCAGACCCTTCCTCCAATCACACCTCTCCCTCACCACCCTATTCCTAATCCTCTCCCTTCTGCTAACCCCACAAACCCTCTCAACCCCTTCATCTCAAATACTTCCAACTTTTTCCTGGACCTAGCATTCAACCCCCACGTTTCACACCCATACAGCACCGCTGGTACACAGATTTTTTCGAACATACTCATCTTAACTTTCCGTGATAGATCCCCCCCTTTCCATATTTCTCTCAGACCACTCAAAGCCCTCATTCCTTCACCTATTCTATGTTCTATCTCCTCCTTCATCCCTCCCCCCTTACCCAACTCCATCCCTAAATATCTAAAAATCTTTACTTCTTCCAATACTACCCCCCCTACTCTAACCTCTAACCCCTCCCCCTCCTCACTTTCCTCCTCCTCAAACACTAACACTTTACTCTTACCTGGATTTATTTTAAGCCCCTTTTGTCCACACACCCTCTCAAACTCCCTCACCAAATACCTCAGCCCTTCCGCGTTCTTCGCCACTAGGGCAGTATCATCCGCAAACAGTATCATGTTCACTTCCCTTCTATCATTCCCATTCATCAATTCCACCCCCCTCCCCTCCCTCACCATTCCTCTGCACACACTCTCCATAAACAAATTGAATAGCCACGGTGACATTACACACCCCTGCCTCAATCCACACACCGTCCCAAACATCTCACTCTCCCCTCCTAACACTCTCACACACATTCTGCTATTCTTATAAAAAGCCCTAATACCTTTCCCTAAATTACCCCCCACCCCATTTTCCTCCAACACCCTCCACATTTCACCCCTATTCACTCTATCATATGCTTTCTCTAAATCTAAAAAACATCCATACACTTTCCCTTTCCTCTCAATACTTTTCTCTACAAGCATCTTTAGTGTGAACACTTGGTCCACACACCCTCTTCCCTCCCTAAATCCTCCTTGTTCTTCCCCCATTCTCCCCTCCGTTAAACCTCTTACTCTCTCAATCAGTATTCTTCCGTACACTTTCCCTACCACACTTAAAAGACATATACCTCTATAATTTCCACATTCCATCCTATCCCCTTTCCCCTTATACAGGGGAACCAAACATCCATCCTCCCAATCCTGTGGTACCTCCCCACTCCTCCAACATATGTTATATAACCTATACAACCATTCCTCCACCCCTTTACCTCCCTTCTGTAACATTTCCATTCTCACCCCATCCAACCTGCAGACTTCCCTTTTTTTCCTTTATTCACGGCCCTAATAATTTCCTCCATTTGTATTTCATCCTCCCCCTCCCTCCCCACTTCATTTCCCATCCTCACCTCTTGCATATCTTCCTCCCCTACCCCACCCCCTTCATTCAATAGTCCACTAAAATACTCCCCCCACCTCTTCCTCACCCTATCCTCTCCTCCTATCCAATCCCCATCTCCTCCCTTAATCCTCTCCCCCAACCCCTCCTTCTTCTTCCTTTTTTTATTAACCTCTTTCCAGAACATCTTATTCCCTGATTCAAAATTTTCCGTCACTTTTCTACACCATTCCTCTTTTGCTCTTCTCTTCGCCCTCTCCACCGCCCTCTTTGCTTCCACTCTAACCCTTCTATATTCCTCCCAACTATCTTCTCTCCTACTTCCCAACCATTTCACATAAGCCTCCTTTTTCCTTTTCACCACCTCCTTCACCTCCTCACTCCACCACTCACTCCCTTTCCTTCTGCTTGCACCCACCCTTTTTACTCCACATACCCTTCTAGCCTCTTCACATACTGCCTCTCTAAATCTCTTCCACTCCCCCTCCACCTCCCCAATTCCCGTCCCTCTCACGTTTCTCCACTTGTCCTCCATACCTCTCCTAAACTTACATACTATCTCCTCCAATTTTTCCACCTTTATCACTTCCACTCTCCTCTTTTCTCCCCTTTCCCTAACCATCACCTCTCCTCCCACCCTTATCCTGGCAATCACCAAATAGTGATCCGATATCCCCCTCCCCGCCCCTCTAAACACATTTACATCTAATAATCTACCTCTATCTTTCCCATTTACACACACATAATCTAGAATCGCCTTCCCCGTTATCTCACTCTTCCATGTATACTTATGATTCTCACTTTTTTTAAACCACGTATTCCCCACTATCATTCTTCTTTCAACACACAACTCTATCAGACTTTCTCCATTATCATTCCTCTCCCCTACCCCAAAAGGTCCTATTATTCTTCCTACCTCCTCCCTTCCCACTCCTGCATTCAAATCTCCCAATAGACAAATTTTTTCATTTACCCCAAAACTTTCCCAACACTCATTCAATTCTCCCCAAAATCTTTCTCTCTCCTCCTCTCTCGCTCCATTCACTGGTGCGTATGCACAAATAAACACCCACATTTCCCCTCCGAATTTCACTTTTACCC
>JABUQX010023421.1:0-12531 GCA_015478945.1 Trachelipus rathkii
CAACTACTATTGAACCAACAAATATTAACCAGATTGAACAAGCCCCTCTTGAGGAAATCTAAAGGGTGAGTTCCATAAGATACCTGTAAAATCATATGAAGCTATGGATGTACCTGATATACTAATGAAGATAAAGGGTTATCAAGTGTAGTAATCCCCGTTATTATTTATTGGTATTGGGGTGGTTTTGGTGATTCATGTTGGTTGTTTTGTTTTGGAGTTTCAGTTGTGAAATTTTTTCAATTATCTGGTTTCAATTTTAATCTCTGGTTTAAATCTCTTCTTTTATTTGTTGGGTTCATTCTTCAGTCAATCTCAGCTAAGTGCAGTATATTTGACATAATTGAGTCAGAATTTGCTATTTCCTCCCTTACTTCATTGCACGAATGATATTTGGATTCGTTTGGTTTCCACTCTTGAATCTGATCCTAAACTTATGTACATAATCATACGAATACATTTGGATTTTCAAAGTTATAATTCTAAATCGCAATGTGATTTATCTAATTAAAATATTAGTTATATGTATGATCCGAATTATGTCGGATGATATATCTTTGTTATTCTATAGTTGTTTTGTTGGAGTTTGTTGATTGTGTTATCTTTTAAAACTGTGCAAGTTAACCTCTCCATCATGTGTATGTATTAGAACCGATATTCAGTAAACATAATCTTTTTCTTGTGTGATCTAAATGCCTTAGATTTTGGAATTTCGTATTTATTGAACTGTTTATTGATATTTTTATCTTTACTTAGCTAAAAATAATCCTGATTCACTGAAAAATATATGATTAGACTATATTGATAGATAGATCCGGAAAACTATAGTTGTAAGTAAACCCCTTCATTTTGGGGGTAAGACCTGTAAAAGTGTATCAACAATTGTTTATTCCTCTCTTTTTTGATAAAAGCCGATCAATCCTGCCTGAATAGTCACCTCAATAAGCAGGGCCAAGCGGAGTCCGTCGGAGACAATTCCGCTCCCGTTTACTCCGGAAATATAGCGCTAACCTGCTCCGTAACACCTCTGATGGTGTACGTTGGTTTCCTGTGCTTACTAGACATTCAAACCACATCTATCGAACATCACTTTAATACGATCTACTTCTTATATCTAATCAGATATTTTTAGCTAGTAAAGAATAAAAATATAATAACAGTTCAATATAGAATCAAAATCTAAGGATATAGACACACAAGAAAAAGTTTATGTTTACTGAATTCGTGTCTAAATATATGTGTATAACTGGAGAGCCGTTGCCGGCTGCGCAAGTGTTATTTTTCTTTGTTTGTGATTATAATTATTTTTAATAAAGTGTAAATTTTATTTTTTGCATTTTTATTGGTTTTGTAGAAATAGCAGGTAATCCGCGAAAGTGGTAAAATCAGGTAAGTCAATGACAGTTGGAGCCCAAAATTATCATTTCATGTCAATTTAATATTGTTATTTATTATGTATTTATAATCATATTATGAAGAAATTCAAAACACTCTCTCTCTCTCATGATAAGGATAGTAGGTCGAGTACCGTAGCCCGTTTTTCTTTAGTTATTTCAATTGACAAAGTTTCTCTTTAGTTTGTTTCTCAGTTTATTATATTTGTGGTGTTTTCTTGTTGCGCCACTGCATATATATGTTTTGGGAATCATTAATTAATGGGGATAATTATGTGGAACGTTGAATATTATTATTAATATATGCCTTGTGTCCAAAACTACAAAATCTTATAGAAATATAAACAAATAACGCATTCTTGTGATGTGTTCATAATTAAACCAACTATGTATGAGAGGAAATAAGGTTATGGAAGGAAGGTGAAAAGATGCTTGAGAGATAATAAATATTCAATATGCGAAATAAATATAAATTGTAATGTTGAATACTTACTTAATCACATTTTCTTACAGAAGGATGCATTCAGTGTTGAAGTCATCGGTTTTGACAAGTTCAAAAGAAGCATGGAACATTGATAGAAGAAACACTCCTCTTTTCGAAAATTGATTACTAGTTTAACTGGTCGGGGTACTAGTGCTAAAAGAAATAAAATATTAAATAAAAATTAATTTTATAAAATTGATATTAAAGTAATTTAATAGTTGTCATAAACATATAGTTATGTATTGATTCAGTAAAGTGACAGAGCATAACAATAAACTTACTTAAATTCTCTCTTCAAGGTTTCTATTTTGGATGCTTCGTGCAAAACTTTCTATTTTGGATGCTCCGTGAAAAACTTTCTATTTTGGATGCTTCGTGCAAAACGACTTTCTATTTCTGGGTTGAATCTCAGAAGTTTCTATTTCTAGTCCTAGTTCTGATGTTGGAATTGGACTCATTATAATGTTTTGGATTTTCTTTCATTGTAAAGGTTAGAGGTTACAGGAAATTCAAATCTTCGTTTCGAAGTCTTCTTCAAGATTCAAAGTACTGACCTTTTTCTTTAATCGTATATATTAATCTAACTTCACCTTGAACTTAACGTTTTTTTGGAATCTAGTGTAAGAACACCTTAACAATTTTTGTCTTGTGGAAAAATTGTGATAACAAGAGCTTTCAAATTCTGAGAATAAATATACTGTGAAGTGAGAATACTCAATACCTTAAATGAATTATTATCTAACCATTTAGCATGTGAATTTATATTTACAATATTGGAAACCCTATGAAAAGTGCTGAAAAGAAAATATATAGGTATTAGATTTTGATTATTGAGGACTTTATACTATTTTCATCAAATGTTCATAAGAAAAGCCTGTAAAAGGTTCAAATTCCAGCTAAAATAAATATATTTACCTTTTTTGTTCATTTTTAATCCATAAGCTCAAAACTATCTGTATTTATTTTAAATTACACCTTAATAATAGTTTAAGTTGTATTCTTATTTAATAAAGTATTTGTATTTGAAAGGCTATATTGCTTCATTTCATTTTTCTCTATATATCTTTGAAAGCTAAATTGCTTAATTATATCAATTTTATATACCTTATATTTGTCCTTCCTTGAACAAAAACAGCTATAAGCTATACAAGTCATTGTGCATTTCGAGAAGCTATATATGCTTATCATTTTTCTCATATGTTGCAGCTTAATTGCTTATTTACCTATAATTTATATAATTTGAATTATTTATTCTTACTGCTTATTGCTTTGTATTCACAACCATCGTGGTTTAAATCTTTTCATTCCATATGACAAATTTAGTCACAAATTATCCATGTGAATTACGGACTTTGTTAATTAAATGCCGTTAGCTATATTACTTGAATATTTAAATTGAGTTCATTATAATGTACTTTTATTATATCTCACATTTGCCTGTATATATATAATATTATTATATTGAATGTTAAAATAATACTTAAAAATTATTTGTATTATTCACACATGATGTGTATATATATTTATTCATATAATATTTGAGCGATCATATAATTGATACCATTGGTTAATTTTACATGCCATTGGCTAGTCTGCCTTGAATATTATTTATAGCCATTCAGTTCATTTAAGGTTATTAATTGGGTAATGGTCACTGCAATATGCTTTACTTCTTTGTACGTTGTATATTCCTATTTATGTATTAATAAACCTTTATGGTTTTTTAGAATATATTGATACAGCATTTTGCTATTACCGTTTATTAATTTCTTTTGTCATAGATATTATTTAGCACCGTTATGGTCCTCAAGAAATGAATGATTTAAAATTGTAGTACGTTACATACGAGTATAAACTCAAATAATAAACATTGCCATATTTCTATTAATCTATTAATAATATATATTATATTATTAAACACCAAATTGGTATACTATTCATTTTTACATTGAATAAACGCGTTTTAGTACTGAGTTTCTATATTCCCCATTTATTTTGTTTTCCTTTGCTTTGTTTTTGTTTTCTCCCTTGTCTTAGGTTGGTTGAAAAACACAGAGAAAAGTGAACCTGTTAATACTCCCCTTTATAGACGAGCTGGTTACGAATGAAGCCTGTCAAGTTCACGTGGACAATAAACCCACGTTAGCATAAAACATTGCATATCCCCCAGACACCTTGGACGGCAAGAAGCCAGAAGGATCGCATATATTCATCAAGTCTTCCGTGGACCGATTAAGGTGTGATATTTTATCGTTTTTCATAAATTACCTTTATTGACTTTAGTAGTTATTATAACATTACCATAATATAGGAGAGTGGAATCTTTATTTGAGGGTGTCCTCGTAGTTGTCATTAAAAACGTAGTAGGTACCTTTCCGCTCTCCTTTACATAAATAGATTAAATTTATTTGGCGCCCGAACAGGGACTTGATTGTCTTTTGTTCCCGCCGGCGCGCAAGAGTAGTGATTGGTTCACCAATAATCACTGAAATTCTTAATCCATCATCCAGATTGATTTAGGTATTTATAATGGCTGAACTTCTAGATCCAGATAATCCTGGACCACAATCCCAAATAGGTAGTTTAGATGAGAATTTAAAACCTGAATCATGGGAAAAGGTTGAACTAGATTCTTCTGGAAAAATACACCTTGTTGCACAGACAGAGGAAAGTAATCCCCAAACTGACATTGATATAAAAAGGACTATTCCTAACCCCGATGGTAAATTAATGCCCATATCCACTTTGTTGAAATTAAAAACAAAACTCCAGAAAGAGAAAATCTTAGTGAGTGATAGATTGGCTCGACAAGGTCAACAATACAGTATTGTTGACAGAAAGACTCACCGAGATGACCCGAAACCCTTAGTTAGTGGGAATTCCCTTAGAGATAAAGAAGCCAACTCATTGGCACGTTGTGTAGATGTATATGAACAATCTAAAAATTTATTTAGATCCTCGCAGCCTACGAATTATGATAAGGAAATAGTTGAAAAAAGGTTGGTTTCCCCCAATCGAAATATCAACTTTAATCATACACCTTTTGATACTTTACAAAGTACTTCGTCATTTTATAAACAAGATAAAATCTCCTTAAACAAACCAGTGTTCAAACATAGAATACCGGATAAACACAAGAAACCTTTGATTGTTTACAACAGTAACTTGGCCCCTGGTATTAATAGATATATATCTCCTAATAGAGAACAAGTACATAGTGCATATACTACCGTAGCACAAAAACAGAATAGACTGTTTACCCCAGTGCGGTCAACACCTTGTTCTTTCATACCACTCCAGAATCCATAAGTTGGACGAGGCCCTGCCCCTCATAATTATAATAATAATCTGTATCCCATTGACCCTCAAATGCAGTATCATTTAGAATTGTTAGAAGGAGCTATTAGTCTCTTAAATCAACTGGTAACAAGCTTACAGAATGTACAGAACAATCATCCAGTATATCCTATTTATAATAAACCCCATATTGAGAATACTCAATTTCCCCGTGTATACCAGAGTAGCCCTCCTAAGGATTCCTATAATGGTTATTCCTATGGAAAAAATTCTTATAATCCACCGCCTCTGAGTGTTACAACTTGCATGAATGCCCCCCGTGTACATGTTGATCGAAAGAAACTAGTATGTTATTATTGTAATAAGGTGGGCCATAGAATAAATCAATGCTACAAATACCTTGGTATTTGTAGTTATTGTAAGAAAGGAGGTCATAAGTTAGCTGAATGTAGAGCTCGTAAGACCCCATTGTTGTTTCCTCATAATAGTCAAAGGATAGTTTGTCTTCTTTGTAATAAATCGCATCCTGGAATCAGTTGTTTGAATAGGATTTCCCCGAAACAGATTGAGAAAAATAATAGAGAGAATTCAAGTCTTCAAGTTTCTCCCATAACATCTTTTTCTAAAAATATAACGTCAGAAACTGACACTCATAAATTCTCTTTGAAGGAAAATGATCTTCCTTCCCAAAATGATACCCCATCATTACCCCCTTGTAGGTATGTAGAATCTTGTGAATGTTGCCATTTATCCCATTTGGACGGAAAGTGCATGGGTGCTGTAGTTAAAAGTTCTTCCCAACCGGAACCCTCGTTAGACTGTCCCTCTCCATCTATAGCAGTGCAAAACCCGGTGGAGAAAATCATCGTGTCAGATTCTGCTGTTCCCTTAGTTCCAAGTACAAATGAACCTATTAGTAAAAATGATACAAGTATGAATGAACGGTCTTGTCGGCCGAAACAGTTGATTAATTATCATTCTCCAGCTAAAGAATTGAAAAAGAAAGTGGAGAAAAATCTAGTTTCAAAGTCAGTAGTGCCTGTAGCTCAAAGTATGAATGAATCAATTTGTAGGAATGATATTCATTCTTCTTCGGAAGATATCCTTGAGTTGAGTAACCTTTTTTGTCCTACTTCCCCTTTACATACCTCCGAAAGTAAAATACTTCCAAGTAAACTTTCTTTGAGTAAAGATTCTTTATTAAGTAACGCTTCGTTAAATACTTCTGTACAAACCCCGGAAAGTAAAAATCGTGTTATAAAAACCCCTTTGCCCTCTTTGTCAACAATTGAAAGTCAGATTCCTTTGAAAAATAATCCTTGGTCAAATATAGAACGTAAACTACTTACAAACCCAGTTCCAGTTCCAACATTAAAAACTAAAGTACGTACTGTACAAGTAAATTTCAATAAAAGAAGAACTGACACATTTACAATTCCTGTCGCTATTAGACCTGATAGTCAAAATTATTATGGTTCTAATGTCGACAGTGGAGCCGGTGTTAATTTGATTAGTAGTGAGTTTGTTTCCACACATTTAAAAGATTTAGAATTATGGTCAACCGTTGCCCTGGGAATCAAAGAAATTAGCGGATTATACGTAATCATCCTGTCCCTGGTCTACCATTATAGAAACGAATTGTTCTTTCTCGAACTCAATTTCATCAAAAACAGATACGCCTTTTGTGGTGATTCCTTCTGAATTGCTACCTGAATTGTAGTGTTAGGAAGCTGTTGCCTAAAAGAAAATGATTGTTACCCTGATATACACTACTAATGGATGTTTAGTCACGTCGAGTGGACGACTCTATATAGAAAGTTGTATCGATTGGGATCATTGATTTATACCTCGCCATCTTTTCGATATCAGATACTTAGTTCCTTGTATGGGTTTGAAATATAGATGAAAAGAATTTTGATATATTTAGAAAGGTTTTTCTTATAATTATTTGATTCACACTTCTTTAGTCCTGGAAAAATAGTTAATGATTTTATATTACAGCAATATGCCTACTTCGCATAGTAAAGTACAGCTATAGTATGCTAATGTAATGTATTTCTAAAATTAGTTTTTGTATATAATTGTGTACAATATAAAAGTTGTAAACAACTCACCCAAGCAAGTTAAATGGGTGGAGGCAAGATTTAGCGGCGAAGTATGTAACGGGAGTCCGTTGCCGCCTGCGCAAGTTTATTTTCTTTGTTGTGTGATTTATATTATTAGTAAAGTGTAAATTTATTTTTCATTTTTTATGGTTTTGTAGAAATAGCAGGTAATCCTGAAAGTTGGTAAAATCAGGTAATCATGAAAGTTGGAGACAAATTATCATTTATGTCATTTTATATTGTTATTTATTATGTATTTATAATCATATTATGAATTCAAACATGTGTTACTTATATATATATATATATTTTTCTTTTAGTTATTTAATTGACAAAGTTCTCTTAGTTGTTCTCAGTTATTATAGATGCCCAGTGCAATGAACTTTTGGAATAATTAATTAATTGGAATAATTATGTGGAACGTTGAATATTATTATTAATATAACCTTGTGTCCAAAGTGCCACTCTTATAGAAATATAAAACAATCCATTCTTGTGAAGTGTTGTCATAGGAGTGTTTTCCTATTAAAAATAAGGTTAGTAGTGAAAAGATGCTTGAGAGATAATAAATATTAATATCGAAATAAATATAAATTGTAATTAGCAGAAGTGAAATTAAAAATAAGAGAAAAGAAATGTGAAAGAAAGAAAGAAAGAAAGAGAATCTTAAAAAGAGTAATAAAAATAATAAACAAAATGAAAATAATAATTTGAGAAAATAAATAAAATTAATTATTAGTAAAAGTACAATCGTAATAGAAATAAGAGAAAGAAATGCGAAAATTAAAAAAAGCGACAAAAAATACTTACTTAAATTCTCTCTTCAAGGTTTCTATTTTGGATGCTTCGTGCAAAACTTTCTATTTTGGATGCTTCGTGCAAAACTTTCTATTTTGGATGCTTCGTGCAAGACTTTCTATTTCTGGGTTGAATCTCAGAAGTTTCTATTTCTAGTCCTAGTTCTGATGTTGGAATTGGACTTGTCGGCAAAGTTTTGGATTTTCTTTCATTTTGGAATTTCTTTTATATGTTATAATTGAAATCTTCGTTTCGAAGTCTTCTTCAAGATTCAAAGTACTGACCTTTTTCTTTAATCGTATATATTAATCTAACTTCACCTTGAACTTAACGTTTTTTTGGAATCTAGTGTAAGAACACCTTAACAATTTTTGTCTTGTGGAAAAATTGTGATAACAAACTTTCATCTAGAAAACATAACTGTGAAGTGAAATACTCAATACTTAAAGAATAATCTAACATATGTGATTTTATAACAATATTGGAACCTATGAAAAGTGCTGAAAGGAATATATATATTGATTTGATTATTGGAAATTAATAATAACATTGTCATATTGTCATAGAAAACCTGAAGGTTAAAATTGTATATAAATATATTTATTTTTGTACTTTTGATATTAAAACAACCTTATGGTTTAAAATACCCTTAATCTTGTAGTTGTATTTTGATTTAATAAAGTATTTGTATTTGAAAGGCTATATTGCTTCATTTCATTTTCTCTATATATCTTTGAAAGCTAAATTGCTTAATTATATACATTTTATATATCCTTATATCCTTGAACAGCTAAAAAGCTATAAAGTCATTTGCATTTCGAAAGCTATATATGCTTCATTTTCTATATTTTGAAAGCTTAATTGCTTATTTACCTATAATTTATATAATTGATATTATCTTACTTTATTTTTGTATTCACAACCATGTGGTTAAATATTTCATTTATATAATATTTACTATATTATCATTGTATTGGACTTTGTTAATTACAGCCGTTTGGCTTATTACTTGATATTATTGTCATTATAGTTTACTTTATTATATCACATGGTATATATATATATAATTGATGTATTTTTACTTTATTTTGGTATTCACAATCCAGTTATTTGGTTAAATATTTTCTTGATGATAAATATTTACAATAGTATTAATTTGTACCTTGTTAATTCGATCCTTTTGGCTTAGCTGTCTGAATTATTTATTGCCATTGACTAGTACTTATTACAACATGTCAGGTTTAAAATGGCTTTACTTCTTTGTACTGTGATATTCTATATTTGTATTAATATCCTTTATGATTTTTAGAATATATTGATAATGTGTTGCTAATTGGATTCTGGGATGTATTTATATTGTCATAAATATTATTTAGCACCGTTATGGTCCTTCTAGAATGATCTGATTTTAAATTGTAGTAAAGTTACATACGAGTTACTATTCTCATTTAATAAACTTGCTAAAACTATTCTATTAATTCTATTAATAATTAATTATTTATTAATTAAACACCACAAATTGGTATATATCATTTTTACGATTGCATCATCTCCGTTACTAGTGATCGGATCAAGTTCAATTTTTTTTGTTTTCTTTGCTTGTTTTGTTTTCTTTTCTTAGGTTGGTTGAAAAACACAGAGAAAAGTGAACCTGTTAATACTCCCCTTTATAGACGAGGTTATGAATGAAGCCTGTCAAGTTCACATGGACAATAAACCCACGTTAGCATAAAACATTGCATATCCCCCAGACACCTTGGACGGCAAGAAGCCAGAAAGTTTTTTTTTTTTTTAATATTTTAAATTATGGATTTGTATTTCATAGTCATGCAAAACATTGCCTATTAAATACTTTAAGTAGTTATTTAAATTACATAATATAGGAGAGTGGAATCTTTAATTTGAGGGTGTCCTCGTAGTTGTCATTAAAAACGTAGTAGGATTCTTCGTTCTTCTAAATATATACATGTGGGAGGTTTTGAACATATAAAGATAACACAATCCACCCCAACAAAAATATAGTAAAAGTTATATGAATTGGATTATATAAATTTTAAATTAGAAAGAAAATATACATGGGAATTATACTTAAAATCCAATGTATTAGGATTATGTACAACAGCTCTGGAATCAGATTCAAGAGTGGAAAGCCAAAACGAATCAAATATCATTCGCGCATGGACGTAAGGGGGAGGAAATACGAAATTCTGACTCAATTTGTCAATATACTGCACTTAGCTGAAGAATTGACTGAAGAATGACCAACAATAAAAGAAGAGATTTAACCAGAGATTAAAAATGAAACCATGAATTGAAATACAAACTGAAAAACCCAAAACAAAACCTGTCACAATAAATAATAACGGGATTAATGACACATTGGATATCCTTTATCTTCATTTATATGCATTAGCTTCATATGATTTTACAGGTATCTTATGGAACTCACCCTTTAGATTTCCAAGAGGGGCTTGTTCAATCTGGTTAATATTTGTTGGTTCAATAGTAGTTGGTAAACTGCAATAATACATTTAGTTTACTACTGCTTTTCCAGCACATAATATTAATAAATTTTACAAAATGAATGAAAATAGATTACTGCAATTTATCATGACTCACTAACCTGAAAATCTGGATACTCTAACTTCCAGTCTTCAAGGTAATTGGAGTCTATTATGAATTGTTTGTTACAATATGTTATTTACTCTTAAGTAACTTTTTACAAATGTTTTAGATTATAATATTATCAACAGACATCAGCATAATTATATCAACAACTAAAAAGAGAGAACATAATTATAATATCGATAATTTTATAAGTTTTGGTAATATCTGAATCCATAATATAGACTATAATACACTCATCGTCCAGGCTGGAGCATATTGTCCAGACTGGATCAATGAGAAATCTTTAAGATTAAAAAATCGTTACTACGGGTTACTTCAGTCGTCAATGGCACAACTATGCACGAATAACATCTCCCTTATATATCATATATATATATATATATATATATATATATATATATATATATATATATATATATATATATATATATATATATATATATATATAATATATTATATATTATATATATATATATATATATAGTATATATATAATATATATACTATACACTTTTAGTTCAAACATACAGGCAGCTGCCCTATTTAGAAGGGAACAACTCTCAGGTTAACTGCTACGCTATGGATCTGGAGGAGAGTATTGAATCCAGTCCCTTGTCTTATGCACTCAGTTGAATATTTATATATATATAGTATATATACTATTATATATAATATATATAATATATATATATTATTAATAAATAAATATAAAAATAATTTATATATATTATATACTATATATCAAATGAATGAGTCACAGAAGGTTTTACTCTTCGTCAGCGGGATGCGAACGTTGGACTCCGCGTTGCTGAATTAACAATAACCGGATGCTCTAATCACTAGGTCATCCACGTCCCGAAAAAGAACGCTTCAAACGTAGTTTTAAAGCAGCCGGCTTTTCTATCCCATATATGCTGAGTATCAAAGGCCTAAAGAAATACTAAGGTGGTATACGTAGGAGAAAACAAGAGGTAAATAATCAGTTTGGAAAGGAGGTTGAATGATGGACATACAAGGAAATAGTAAGCTCTTCTGGAAGGAAGCGCGAAAGTTTAAGAAAGGAACATAAGGGGAATCTGCTTAGAATAATAATAGGGAGATGGTGTTTTGTAACTGATGAAGATGGATGTGAGGGGAGTGTGGAAAGAAACACTTCGAAAATCTGAACAATATTAACAGTAACTGATGAGGTTTAGTGAATCTGTGCGGTTTTGATGGTGCAAGAAGGAATAGGTATTTTGGGGATGAGGTTATTAGGTAAGGAGGAGGTATGGGTAGAGTGGGAGGAAGTTGAAGATGGTAAATCTGCAAATTAATGAAATTACTAGTGAAATGATCCAAGAGAGGCGAGGCGAGATGGTGATTGATTGGATTGGGAAGTTGTGTAATAAAGCGTTTATGGAGGGTATATATAGTTCCGAGGGATTGGAGGAGCGGTAATAGTACCCTTATATAAGGGAAAGGGAGAAAAGGGGAACTGTAGAAATTATAAGGGAATAAGTTTATTGAGTGTTGTAGGGAAGGTATTGCTGGTATTTTTGGTCGACAGAGTGCGTCGAGTGACTGAGGGGACTGATTGGTAAGAACAAGGTGCGTTTAGGGCGTGGTAGAGGATGTGGTGGATCATCTTACATTGACAAATGATGAGAAAATGGGAGAAAAAGAATAAATTATAATTTTAGGTTTTAAATGGTTAGGTTTTATAAATTTGCCACAGGCGTATGATAGAGTTATAGGGAAGCTTTATGGCAGGTGTTAGTGGATATGGTGTTTTGGTGGTAGGCTCTGAATGAACAAAGTAATGTATGAACGTTGAAGGGTGTAG